>JAXCGZ010007795.1:75000-80000 GCA_037179515.1 Halocaridina rubra
AGAGAGAGAGAGAGAGAGAGAGAGAGAGAGAGAGAGAGAGAGAGAGAGAGAGAGAGAGAGAATCCAGATTAGAATTAAGAGAAGGATAATTTATGAGTCTGACCGCCTTAGATTTAACCCTATCAAGGAGATAAATATAAGAAGAAGCACTCCAGATGTGTGAGCAGTATTCAAAGCAGGGACGGATAAGATCTTTATAAATTTTAAGTAACTGCAAAGATAAAAAGTAATGATGAAAACGAAACCAAACCCCCAATTTTTTGGATGAAAATTTAGAAATCTGGATATGTAATTCCTCCAGGACATGTTAGAGGCTATATGGATTCCTGATATATTGATAGAATTAAAAGGGACATATATATATATATATATATATATATATATATATATATATATATATATATATATATATATATATGAAACTGGAAAGTTTGAAAAAATAAAGATAAAAATCATATTGTCAGCTTTTTTGAATAGGGTTCTGGCGATTCGTTCATGGTAAAATTAAGGGCATAATAATAATAATAATAATAATAATAATAATAATAATAATAATAATAATAATAATAATAATAATAATAATAATAATAATAATAATAAAATAATAATAATAATAATAATAATAATAATAAAAATAATAATAATAATAATAATAATAATAATAATAATAATAATAATAATAATAATAATAATAATAATAACAATAATGATAATAATAATAATAATAATCAAAATAATGATAATGAAAATAATAATAATAATAATAACAATAATAATAATAATAATAATAATAATAATAATATTGATAATAATAATAATAATAATAATAATAATAATAATAATAATAATAATAATAATAATAATAATAATAATAATAATAATAATAATAATAATATTAAAAAAATAATAATGATAATAATAGTGATCCATGCATTCTTTCCCAGGCCAAAATGACAGCTGAAGAATCGTCTGACGAAGCCCTGAAGGATGTCTCGTCTTTTGAAGCTCTATTTAAGGCGGCTGGAACTAACGGACGCTGGACTGTTCTTCTGTTCGTAATGTGCTCTTCCTGTGAGTTTTCTGATTGGTTTTAAGGTCAATAATGATGATGATGATAATAATAATAATAATAATAATAATAATAATAATAATAATAATAATAATAATAATAATAATAATAATAATAATAATAACAATAATAATAATAATAATAATAATAATAATAATAATAATAATAATAATAATAATAATAATAATAATAATAATAATAATAATACTTATAATTTACTGATGTTGTTGTTATTATTATTATTATTATTATTGTTATTATTATCATTATTATTATTATTATCATATATATATATAATATATATATATATATATATATATATATATATATATATATATATATATATATATATATATATATATATTTTTTTTTTTTTTTTCGGTTTTACGTCACGAACTCCCTTTTCTACAAAGGGCTAGGGCGGTTGCCTTCTTGCAAAGGACTTGTTTTGGCAGATGTAATCGTTACCCTGAGTGTATGCCCTTACTAACCTCAGTCTGTGACGGGGCGCGAACCCTCGACCTGCCGCCTCAAAGTCGCGGACGCTACCATTTTGCCACGGAAACTATATATATATATATATATATATATATATATATATATATATATATATATATATATATATATATATATATATATATATATATATATATATATATATATATCGGCCGCATCTGGTTTACCTCCACCGTTTTACTATGTCATGGAGCAGAAGATACATTATCACTTTCGTTGTGGATGAACCAAGCAGAGTTTGGGGTGAATTACTGTGCCCAATATCCCCAGTGAATTCAAAGGAGTGAAGAAAAAGTGTTTGGCTTTATGAGGGGGATTGGGGCTAAGGTATATGAATGTATGTACTATGTCCAATATCAAGATATCATGAGTTCCAATTTTCAAGATGAATCTGTATAGCATCAAATAAGCCTCTCGTTTGATAGCCCCAGCAGCAATAGTGAATACATATTTAAATATGGGAGATAATAGTGGAACAGTCTCTCTATAAGCTCTAGCTCTCGATAATGCTACAATTATCGAGACACGAATAGAGAAATATAAAAAATTCAATATGCTCTGGAGCATATTTTTCCTTGACAGTTGGTGTCCAGGACACAGGTAGCATCCCTGCGGCAAGTAAAACATTGCCTGTTAAAAGTTCACCCCCTCCCCCAAAGAAAATATGGAAAAACCACGTAAAGAAAGCAGTTTTGGGTCATTGTACTCGAGGAAATGGTGGCACAATTGTTCCAGGTGTTTACAGCTATATGGGTACAAAAGCGAAAAGAATACTTCTTTATGTCTTGTCGTTATTCAACAGGGATGCCCTTTTCTCTGGTGTAAATATACTTGTTTGCCTTGCTTTTCTATTGCGCAGGAGGTATCACTGATATAATGACTTGTTTTCAATTCATGCAGACATATGCAGGTTGTGGTCCCAGTAATGCTCGTTTGATTGTTTTGTCTACTGAACAGGAACCAACTTATAAAGTTAGGTTAATTGGATGCCCGGACTTTATTGTATTTCTAGCACCATTTTTAATAGAAGCTTCTCTAAATATTAAGATAGTCTAACTGTAGTGTTATTGGCTAGCTTTCTATAAAACAAAACTGCCCTCATCAATAAAGGCCCAGGCATGAATAAAACATTAACACGAAGGGAAAAATAAAGGTTATGAACAAGGCAGAGATGAGGTAATGATAAACAAAGGAAAAGGACGGACCGAAAAAATAGTCAAAGTACTGAGGACCAAGAGATATAGAGGATTAGGCCCTGAGATGACGATAGGTCCACTTTTTGAAGGAAGATAGATTATAAGAATTTGGAAAAACAGAAGGAGGAAGAGAGTACCAGAGTCTGGAGGTAGATGGGGAGAAGCAGTCGCTACACCAACCACTTCACGAGCTACAAATCTCCACACAGTACCCGTGAGATAAGGCTGCTTGGCAAGTGTTATGCGGCATTGGCAGTGGGGGAGGGATGCAACTCGCCAACTCATCAGAGCAGCGATGCAAGTAGTAGTGATAGAAAAGAGAAAGGGATAATACCTTGAGGCAAAGAGAAGCGAATCCAGATTAGAAGTAAGAGAAGGATCAATAGTGAGTTTGACTGCCTTAGATTCAACCCTATCAAGGAGATAAATATAAGAAGAAGCACCTCAAATGTGTTAGCAGTATTCTAAGCAATGACAAATAAGACCTTCATAGATTTTTAGTAACTGTAGAGTTAAAGTAATGCCGAAAGCGGAACAGAGCCTCTATTTTTCTGGATGCAGATTTAGATATTTGGATTATGTGATTCCTCCAAGGCAAGTTAAAGGCTATATGGATCCCTAATATGTTGATAGATTTAAGAGGGTAACTTTCGTTATTTCGAAGACAATAGGGCTATCCGGAGGAGAAGAGGATAAAGAGATAGCCAGAAACTGTGTCTTGGATGCTCTATATTTAACTTAATTTTTGGTTGCCCCACTCAGATATCCTCTGCAAATCGGAGTTGACAATAGAAGAGAGAGTGATACAAGACTGATTACTAGTAGCAGATGAAGGTTGTGAAGAAAAGGCAGAGGAAAAGTGAAGGGTAGAATCGTCGGCAAAGGCGTGAAGAAAATAGGAAGATGGGATTGTAGAAGATCATTGATGAAGAGAAGGAACAGAATAGGTGAAAGAACAGAGCCCTGTGGAACACCACTGGTAATAGGGAATGGGCTAGATGTTGAACCATCAACAACCAAAGATATAAAGCGGTTAGAGAGAAAACTGGAATTCAGAGAACAGAGAGAAGGCTTAAAGCCATAGGCAGCGAGTTTGACCAACAGAGGCTTGTGCCAGACTCTGTCAAAAGCCTTAGAGATTTCAAGAGCGACGACAAATGATTCCCCATAGTTCCTCAGAGAAGATGCCCATACATGAGTTAGATAGGACAGGAGGTCACCAATGGATCTTGCCTTGCCGAAACCATACTGCTGATTGGAGATAAATGAGTTAGATTCAAGGCATTTCAAGAAATGGGCATTGAGCAAAGTTTCAAAAACTTTAGCGATAGAAGAGGTTAGGGCAATAGGTCAGTGGTTTGAAGGAATAGAGCGGTCACCCTTCTTAGGAACAGGTTGCACAATAGCATGCTTCCAAGATAAAGGATAGATGCTGGTTGACAGAATAAGGTGAAAAAGACAGCAAAGCACGGGAGTCAGTTCATCTGCAAACTCCTTAAGGAGCCTTGCAGGGATACCATAGGGACCAGATGCCTTGTTTGTCTTTAGCAAGTGAAGAACCATATGAACTTCGTGTGAAGAAAGTATAAGGGAGTTCATAAGGTTAGAGAGGCGTAAAGATTGAGGGAGAGGTGTGCTGGAATAATTTATTGAAGAGTTGGCAGAAAAATGAGAGCTAAAGAGATTGGCTTTGTCAGTGGGAGAGCATGCTGTAGAACCGTTAGAACGAATGAAAGGGGGAAAGCTTGAGTTACAGTAATTTTGGAGAAGTTTTTGACTAAGGGCCAGATACATTTGTCAGTGGGAGAGGAATTTAAGTCATCAAATTTCCTTCTTATAAAGCGGGTCTTAGGGTTTAGACCTTCGAATCTGAGCAGTACAGCGATTCCTAGCAACAATAAAAGCATAGCGAGTTAAATTAGAAGGAGAGGCTTGGTACGATTGATGTGCCCGACCCTTGGCCTGAAATAGCCATGGAGCAGGCGCAGTCAAACCAAAGGTTAGGGGGAGAAAGAGTTTTAATAGAGGAGGGGATGTATGCCTCCAGTCCCGAGGATATGATCTCGGCAACTTTTAGGGCTATCTAATCAGGGTTGCGGGACCAAAAGCAGTAGTCATCTCATGGGAAGTCGAAGAGAAAGTTACACAGATCTTCACGTTGTTTATGCTCATAGTGCCAAAGGCGGCACTGATTATGAGGAATTGATGGAGGGGAAGCA
>JAXCGZ010007795.1:87500-98081 GCA_037179515.1 Halocaridina rubra
ACTGTTACACGTCTAGCATTAGCCCATTAGATGAATAGGATCAGGAAAAAGCGTTGGCGTCTATATATTTTTTCTATAATTGTTTGTCCAGTCTACCTGAATTTTTTCTTTTACAGTGAGTTTGTTGCACCAGCAAACATTTCAACAGAATTCTTCTTTCTTTCAGTGGGATTTAGTTTGTGAGCGCCGAGTTTTATACTCCACTACCCAGGCTGCAGTCCAAGGAGGAAAACTAGTTGGTTATTTGGTTTTAGGTTATCTTTTGGACCGGTAAGACGAAAGAAGTTGGTATTTTCTTGTCATAAAATTAAGAATATCACAGTTTTTCAAAAGTACTGATTTTTAATATTGTTCTTTATATTGCATAACTGGAGAGCTATGGCAATATCATTTTCCTGCACTTAAAAATAGGCCATATAAATTCATACAAATATAGACACCATTATAAAACAAACACCATTAGAGGCTTTCTTGTGCTCCATCTACTATAAATAAAAATAAGTAAATCTAAGTAACATTGTTACTAATTTAACAAATCTAGCCCTTTCTCTGTTACCAGTGGTGTTCCACAGGACTCTGTTATTTCACCTACTCTGTTCCTTCTCTGAATCAGTGATCTTCTAGAATTCCCATCTTCCTTCCTTCTTCATGCCTTTTCTGTTGATTCTACCCTTCACTTTTCCTCTGCCTTTTCTTCACAACCTTCATCTGTTACTCGCAATCAGTCTTGTATCACTCTTTCTTCTACTCTCAACTCCGATTTGCGGAGGCTATCTCTTTATCTTCTTTTCCTCCTGATAACCCCATTGTCTTCGAAACTAACGAAATTTACTCTCTTAATTCAGTCAACATATTAGGGATCCATATAGCCTCTAACTTGTCTTGGAGGAATCCAATAATCCAAATTTCTAAATTTTATCCAAAAACTTGGGGGCTTTGTTTTGTTTCCGTCATTACTTTTCCTCTATACAGATACTTAAAATTTATAAAAGTCTTATCTCTCCCTGCTTAGAATACTGCTCACACATCTTGGATGTTTCTTCTTATACTTATCTTCTTGATAAGGTTGAATCTAAGGCAATCAGACTCATTAATGATCCTTCTCTTACTTCTAATCTGGATTCTCTCTCTCTATGCTGTAAGGTTTATTCCCTTTCTCTTTTCTATTACCACTACTTTCATCGCTGCTCTGATGAGTTGGTGAATTGCATCCCTTCCCCACTATCGAGGCCTCATAACACTCGCCAAGCGGCCTCATCTCACAGAAAAAGGAATATCAAAAAGTTTCGGCTCCGTTTTCATATGGTAAAGCTTTTATTTTTTATGAGTGTGACACCGGGACAGCTCGCGGATTGGTCGGTGCAGCGACTGATTCTTCTCATATACCTCCAGACTCTGGAACTCTCTTGCTCCTTCTGTCGTTCCAAATTCTTTATGCTCTATCATCCTTCAAAAAGCGGATCTATCGTCAGCTCAGGGCCTAGACCTTCATATCTCTGGATGATCTGTACTTTGATTGTTTTTTCTGTCTGTCTTTTCCTTTGTGTGACATTACCTCATCTCTGCCTTGTCCTTAACTTTTTTTTCCCTTCGTCTTGGTGTTTTCTCGTGCCCGGGACGTTATTGATAAGGGCAATGTTTGCCTGTCCCGGTGTCACACTCAAAAAAAAAAGTTTTACCATATGCAAACTGAGCCAGAATTTATTGATGTCCATTTTCCAGTAGAACTACCCTTGACTGTTGAATACATCTCTGAAATAAATCAAGTATAGGTTAGTTGGACTAATTCACAACAAAAGCACAGTGCAAGTAATGGCCTCCTATTAGTCAAGGTATCTATTTCACTGTCAAGATGCTTTTGACTGCTGAGTGTTTAATAGAAGATGGTCTAAATGACTTTAAAATTTCCCTGGTGGACAGCAGATCTCCAGACCTAGACAGGGCATCTTGTTATCAATGGAAACAAGTTAATATTTTCTTTTACATATCTCTGTCGCTGTCAAAGAAC
The DNA here is from genome assembly GCA_037179515.1 of Halocaridina rubra. NCBI lineage: Eukaryota > Metazoa > Arthropoda > Malacostraca > Decapoda > Atyidae > Halocaridina > Halocaridina rubra. Next base: position 89,509 of record JAXCGZ010007795.1, read on the forward strand.
TCTCTGATATCAAAGTGTGACAGGACCACAAAACTAGCCAAAGTTTGTTGATATGTTTTATCTTGAACAGTTTAGGGCGACGTCCAGTGGTGCTGGCCTGCTCTGTGTTGACTATAGCATCTGGCTTCCTGTCAGCCTCATCTCCAAATGTAACATTCTACATCATTACCAAGGTTGTTATAAACATAGCGATATCAGGGGTTTATCTGGGATGCTTTGTTATGTGTGAGTATGCATTCAATTATGTACAGTCTCTAGGATTTACTTTTCCTATGTCAACCGCGTTTTGTGTATTATCAGCCTATTCTTAGTCACCGTGGCTTAAGCGGTAGCGTCCGCGACTCTGAGGCGTCAGGTCGAGGGTTCGCGCCCCGTCACGGTCTGAGGTTAGCAAGGGCATGCACTCAGAGTAACGATTACATCTGCCATAACAAGTCCTTCGCAAGAAGGCAACCGTCCTAGCCCTTGGTAGAAAAGAGAGTCCGTGACGTAAAACCGGAACTTTAATATGATATATAATTCAGTGTCGAATATTCTTTTCTATACAGTTATGTAAACTGTGTTGCTTGAGACTATTAATCAAAAGTTCTTAGTCATTAAGAGAAAGCAGTAAATCACTTTCATGAACTGCCGTATATATAATCAAAATCTCCATAACCATCAAAAGATAGAACTGAATCCCTTTTGTCAAAGGTCATATATCAATATTTAAGGGGATAGGGGAATCATTACTATTAGAACCACATTTTCTCCACAGCTATGGAAACGTGTTCCTCCGAAAAGCGATCAATAGTGGGGAGCCTCTTTGTGCTACCTTGGGCTCTAAGCTACATGGTCCTTCCAGGAATTGCTTACCTTATACGGACCTGGCAGTGGTTGCAAGTAGCCTTTTCAGTACCGGCCCTGTTCCTTGCAGCATATTTTTGGTAATTTAAAATGCTTACCATGCTTTTCTCACGAGTATAACACATTAACCAGCGTGAAATTACACATGGTTTGAATATATGCTATAACACAGAATTGCTGTAGAGGAGGACCAAACTGAAAATATGTTATAAGATGCCTCAAATTTCTGGAAAAATCTTTAATTACGTCAGATACTGCACATTAAGCCTCTCGCCTGAATGTGAAAAAAAATCTTTCTTCAACTATTTCTTTTTAATTTTCAGGATTCTTCCTGAGTCTCCGAGGTGGCTCATACTAAATGGTAGGCATCAAGAGGCTTTGAAAATTCTGAAGAAGGCTGCAGAAATGAACAACAAACCCTTTCCATCTGAAAATACTATGCTGAAAGCTATGGAAAGGGTTGGAGAAGTGGTAAGAGAAGAATAATTCTATATTACAGGGTTGTTTGTGCCCTTGAGAATATGCATTCTTCAAATGTCTCACATTACATGTACTTGTCTTTGTCTCAGCCTTTCTTCTGTCATTCAAAAATGAAATGTTTACTATCTAAAATCATTACAGGAAGGAGACAAATCACAGACAACCTCTAAAAGTCTTTCTACAAGAGTCACGGAAGTTGTCCAACACTACTTTGCTCTGATGAAGATACCAGCATTTAGAAAGAGAATATTAGTATGCTACTTCTGCTGGTTTGGAGCAGGCTTGGTATACTATGGAGTGTCTTTAAATGCAACTAATCTCAGGTGGGCTAATTTTTGAAAATTATTACTTTGCTAAAGGTAAAATATATTTCAAACTCCACAAAGATCAATTTCAGACAATGAAAATATTTTTTTTTTATCTTTGAGTACTCATGAGTAACTATCTAAGGAACCTCAAGATATGGACATCCCTAGTGGATGTGACTATTTCATATAAAAATGAAGCATATAAACATCCTTGACTAGGCTCGAACCTAGAGCACACATGGTTTCCATCATTGTTTACTAAGTGCTACCGAATGATACATTGAAGACCATAAAAGGAGCCAGGAACCCTCTCTGCCAAATGTTAGAGTCAGGGAATGCTAACACTCAGTTAAATGTCCCTGTCCATTTTACTCTCACTTCACAACTTCACTCGGACATCATTTTCGCATTTAATTCAAATCCCTCCGCAGGCATCTACAGCGGTCAAATATGCACATTATCATATGTTGAAACATGAAACATTTATCTGTACCTGACCAAGATGCAAAACTACAATACACTTGACAATCCATGCTCAAAAGCTGCTTCCGACTGTACTACTGAAGGGCTCCAAGAAGTAGGAAACCTGTAACTAAATGCTGGACTTATGGTATGAACACACATTACAGAATATCTCCGTTCATTCTCTTCGCCGTAAGATATCTTCCCTTTCTCTTTTCTATTGCTACTACTTCCATCGCTGCTCTATTGAGTTGGCGAGTTGCATCCCTCTCCTACTGCCGAGGCCGGGTAACACTCGCCAAGCGGCCTCATCTCACAGATACTGTGTGGAGGTTTGTAGCTCGCAGATTGGTCGGTACAGCGACTGCTTCTTCCCATCTACCTCCAGACTCTGGAACTCTCTTCCTCCTTCTGTCTTTCCTAATTCTTATGACCTTTCATCCTTCAAAAAGCAGATTTATCGTCATCTCAGGACCTAGTCCTCCATATCTCTGAGTCCTCTGTACTTTGACTGTTTTTTCTGTCTGTCATTTTCTTTTGTGTGATATTACCTCATCTCTGCCTTGTCCTTAACCTTTTTCTTTTCCTTCGTTTTGGTATTTTCTCGTGACGGGCCTTTATTGATGAGGGCAGTTTCTGCCTGTCCCGGTGTCACATTTATAAAAAAAAATATACACATAAAACAACCATGGTGACATTACACAACCTTGACGTACCCCAACATTCACCTCAGACCAATCACTCATACCATTCCCAACTCTCACGCATGCTCTACTATTTATGTAAAAACTCTTCACTGCATTCAACAAACTTCCACTTATTCCATACTGCCGCAACACCCTCCACAACCCCTCTGTATCTACCCTGTCATACGCTTTCTCTAAATCCATGAAGGCCCAACAAGTGTCCCTATCTTTCTCCAAAAACTCCTCAGACACTTGTCTTACTGCAAACACCTGATCCACACATTCTGTTCCTCTTCTGAACCCACACTGTTCTTCCCCAGTCAGTCTCTCAGTACTTTTCCTAATTCTCTCGATTAACAATCTTCCATATACCTTACCAACCACACTCAACAAGCTCATTTCACTAAAGCTACTACAATCATACTTATCTCCCTTCCCTTTGTAAAGTGGAATTGCACTTGCACTCCTCCAATCAACTGGGATCCTCCATTTCCTGAAACATACATTCAACAACCTAACCACCTATTCTACTAATGTCTCCCCGCCTTTTGAAGAGCATTCATCATGACACCCATCTATCCCTGGTGCTTTATCTGCTTTTGTTGCCTCAGTCTAAATGTACCTCCTCTTTTGTTATTTCTCTATCATTCTCATCTCCTAACATTGGCATTCTCCATTCGTTTTCCACAGCTACAATCTCTGCCTCTCTATTATCTTCCTCATTCACCTTTACTTCATCCAGTAGCAATTGCACATCTGCTCCTTTCGCTCTTTCCTCCCTACCACATTCACCTTTCCTCACTTTTTTCACTTCCTTCCAAAAAGTCTTTTTATTTCTTTCAAACTTCTTAGACAAGCATCTGCCTCCCTCACCACGTGCTTCCCTAGCCTCCTCTTTGCACAATACCTTTTATATGTCTCTACATTACCTACCTGCAACCATACCTCATAAGCTCGCTTCTTTTCAGGCACTACTGAACTTACCTGCTCATTCCACCATTTACTACCTTTCCTTTTACTTCCATCAGTTAGTCTCCTTCCACACACTGCCTCGGCACACTTCATGACTTCCTCCTTGAAACAGCCCCATTCTTCTTCCACTCCCGCCTCCACTTTCTCTTTCACTACAGTCCACACATCTCTCACACTAGCCTTATACTCACAGTCTTTCTCTTTCTTATATAATTCATTCACTTTTAGCACCTCTCTTCTTCTCTCGCTTCTCCTCTTTTTCACTCTACTTTCCACTAAATAATGGTCAGATATTCCACCACTAGCTCCTCTCTTTACATTCACATCCAATACTCTTCCACTCTTCCAATCACCTTCTGGTTCAATACAACATAATCCATTAATGGTCTGTCAACTACTCTTCCATTATCCACTCTGACCCATGTATACTTGTGCACATCCTTCTTTTTAAATCCTGTATTAGAAATGAACATCTCTCTCTCAATACACATTTCTATCATTTTCTCTCCACTCTCATTCCTACCAGGTACTCCATACTTCCCAATTACGCCATCCACTGGCTCATTCCCTACTTTAGAATTCAAATCACCCATCAACACCACATTCACATTCATTCCCAAGTCTTCCAAACACTCATTCAATTTCATCCAAAATTCTTCTCTTTCTACCTCACTTCTTTCACTGTCAGGGCCATATGCACTCACAAATGCCCAAGCCTCGCATCCTAGCCTCATTTTATCTACTATTATTCGAGAAGATACTTCCCTCCTAGGGTCTCGGACCGCGGTAGCTTAGTGGTAGAGAGGGTGGATAGGGAAGCGGTGATCGTGGGTTCGATCCTACAGCAGGGTGCTAGGAAGGACTTCCATCCTTCATTCCCCAGCTCTGACTTGTCTGCTTCCACCCCTCCCCCATTTAATTGAGGACTATCTGTAACACATAAACCGACTCTATTCCTGTGTCTTTTCTTTCCAGCACTGAGTCCCTGATCCTTATATCTAAATGTGTCTCTTTATTTACCCCCCCATTTGAATGGGGGCTACATTCGACACATAAAAAGGTGCTATTCATGTGTCTTTTTTTTCAGTACTGACCCTTATATTTACGTGTTTCTTGGAGGTCTTCTGGAGGTTCCAGCCTACACTCTGTTATGGCCAGCGAACGTCCATATTGGAAGAACAAAATCCCTTGCTGGTCTCTATTTAATTTGTGGAATATCCATTCTCCTGGTTATGTTATTAATGCTCTTCGCGCCTGAAGGCAAGATTATTTATTTTTTATATCTTTTATGTGGCCACCAAGGAAGAGTGGTAAGGATCTCGACTTTGATTCCTCAATTCGTGGGTTCGGAGCCCGCCGCGGTCTGAGGTTAGAAAGGGCATTCACTCAGGATAGCGGTGCCACTTGCCAAAACCACAGTCCTTCGCAAGAAGACACCGTCCTAGCCTTTCTCTGTGTATCCTTACCTATTGTCATAGTCGACTAAATTAGGTGGACGGAGGGGATTAAGGTTATCATGAATCTTTCGTCCCCCGGAGAGGGGAGCAAGAATAACTCTTCCTAGTATCCTTATCTATCATAATAGTCGACTAAATAGAGCAGAGCATATAAGCAAAAGTTGCTTATATGAGATGAAGAGAAGGAACTGGAAATCTTCTCCTTTGTATTTCACTCCTGCAAAGAATCAGGGTTTCGCTTGACTCAGTTACCATGAATATAGATAGATAATACAGAATATAGATATTGTATTTTCTGTAGCTTGTATTATACTTACGGTTGGTATCTATAAAATTATATTAATAATAATAATAATAATAATAATAATAATAATAATATTAATAATAATAATAATAATAATAATAATAATAATAATAATAATAATAATAATAATAATAATAATAATAATAATAATAATAATAATAATAATAATAATAATAATAATAATAATAATAATAGAAATAATACTACTACTACTACTACTACTAATAATAATAATGATAATAATGACACTATGATGATGATAGAATATTCTACCTGTCTTTTGCAGCGCCTGTTGGTTTGGTGATGTTCCTGTCATTGTGCGGTAAGATGGCGATAACAGCCGCTTTCCATCTCATCTGGATGTTTACGATTGAACTTTTCCCCACAGAATACAGGTCTCTGACTGTAGGGCAGTGTAGTTTGAAAGCCAGGATAGGAAGCATCTCTGCACCTTATATCAATGATATTTTGGCAAGTTAAATATAGGTCTCTTTACTTTTTATGGCTTCATTTTCGCATTTAATTCAATTCCCAATCTAATTCGGGCCATGACATAACCAAATAAGCACTTTACATATGTGAAAACATGGCATTCAGATAAAATGCATTCATTCATAAGTATAGTAGATATAAGCTATAAGGTTGGATTCCTTTTAACCTTCTGTGGTGTGTAGTTGGTAGCGCCTTGACTTAGTAATTATAAGTCCTAGGTTCAAGTCCCGGTCGGGGTAAAAATGATTCATGTCTTCACATATGTAATGTGCTTATTTGCTTATTTCATGGCCCGAATGAGATTGGGAATTAGATTAAATGCGAAAATGAAGCCACGAGCGAGGTTGGGGAATCTGTAATATGAACATAGTGGCATTCAGATAGAATGTGTTCATTTCTAAGTATAGCAGATATAAGCTATAAGGTTGGATTCCTTTTAACCTTCTGTGGTGTGTAGTTGGTAGCGCCTTGGCTTAGTAATTGTAAGTCCTAGGTTCAAGTCCCGGTCGGGGTAAAAAATTATTCGTGTTTTCACATTAATAATGTGCTTATTTGATTATTTCATGGCCCGAATGAGATTGGGAATTGAATTAAACGCGAAAATGAAGCCACGAGCGAGGTTGGAGAATCTGTAATATGAACATAGTGGCATTCAGGTAGAATGCGTTTATTCCTTAGTATAGCAGATATAAGCTATAATGTTGGATTCCTTTTAACCTTCTGTGGTGTGTAGTTGGTAGCGCCTTGACTTAGTAATTGTAAGTCCTAGGTTCAAGTCCCGGTCGGGGTAAAAAATGATTCATGTTTTCACATATGTAATGTGCTTATTTGGATTTATATATATATATATATATATATATATATATATATATATATATATATATATATATATATATATATATATATATGTATGTATATATATATTTCTTTGGAGGACTTTGCAATGTTTACTTACCACAAGTATTAATTAAGTTTTAATGTATGGTTATCTCTCTGTCTCTCTGTTCTGTCTGTCTGTCTGTCCGCCATCCATTCATCCATCCATCTATCTATCTATCTATCTATCTATCTATCTATCTATCTATCTATCTATCTATCTAATGATACCGTTGGTACTGTTTATCGTAACTGCCTTAGTAATGAAAGGTATTTTACTACCTTACGATCAATAGCTAATACTTAGAAAAAAATAATTATGTTCTTCCAGGGTGAGGTTGTCGTGTGGGCGCCCTCAGCATTATTTGGCGTCGTGTCCCTCGTAGCGGCAGGTTTCGCCCTTTTCCTGCCAGAGACCAAAGGTCGTGAGCTTCCTGAAACCAAAGAATTCAGTATGATTAGAACTGGCAAGAGTAACGAAGCCTATGCTCCTGATACTGAGACTTCAAAAACAGGATCTACCACAATATGAATCAAGATATTTATGTTGAAAAAAAGGGTTATTGAATAACCAATTTTTTTTGAAAAGATGATCTATTGAATAAGTAAAATATATTGTTTAATAAATTATTATATTAAATGTGTGTTGGTTTCTGAGAACTCAAAGCAAGATTCTTTTCCAAATTAATCATGGGTGGGTTATTGAATAAAGTAAAAATTCTTTTTATCAAAATTGTTTTTGAATAAATGAAAACTTACTGGTGTAAATGGCTTTATACATAATTGTATGGAATCTTTGTTGGTTCTGAGACTCCAAAGAACTGTCCTGCGGTAACCTGATTACGGGTATTTTTAGGTAATTAAATTTACATAATAAGAAAATAATTTTATTTTTGTTTAGATCTTTTATTCATTAAATAAAGATCTTTTGGTATATTTGTCGTCGTTAATAATTATAATAAGTCAGGTCGAGTGTTCGCGCCCCGTCACGGTCTGAGGTTAGCAAGGGCATGCACTCAGGGTAACGATTACATCTGCCAAAACAAGTCCTTCGCAAGAAGGCAACCGTCCTAGCCCTTGGTAGAAAAGGGAGTCCGTGACGTAAAACCTAATCTAAATTAATAATTATACTAATGTGTGTTGACCCTGAAATTTCAAAGGCGTATTTTTTCTTAAGGATATTTTAGGGTAGTTTAACAAATACACACAGACATCTTGCTTTTAAATTGTTTTCTTAAACAATTATAATGGGTTTATGAAATAATTAGATGTGTTTTAGTTGCTGAATGTGTTTTGGATAAAGCTATTTACTAAAATAATTGGAACTCATCTAATTTGAAACAATTTAATGAATACTTTGGAGGTGTTTTTATTCAAATGGTTTTGTAATTATTTGATTCAAATCCCATAACTGGATCTGCTTTGGTTTTTCATGATTCATTAAATAATTTGACCTGTTTTGCTGCAATGATTTCATAAATAATTCGGAGAATTTTAATTCAAGTGATTCATTAAATTATAGAGGTACTCAATAATTAATTTGAACTATTTTTTTGCAATGAATAAATGATTTGAACTGTTTTGCTGCAAAAATTTAATGAATAATTCGGTGTATTTTGATTCAAGTTATTCAATAAATAATAGAGGTACTCAATAAATAATTTGAACTGCTTTGCAGCAGTGATTTAAT
>JAXCGZ010007796.1:5000-7500 GCA_037179515.1 Halocaridina rubra
CGGAAACTAAATGTGTTTGAGATGAAATGCCTGAGGAGTATGATTGGTGTATCTCGGTTGGATAGGGTTAGGAATGAAGTGGTGAGAGCAAGAACGGGTGTGAGGAGAGAAATTGCAGCCAGAGTAGATATGAATGTTCTGAGATGGTTTGGCCATGTGGAAAGGATGAATGATGAAAGGCTGCTGAAAAAGGTGATGAATGCGAGAGTTGATGGGAGAAATGCTAGAGGGAGGCCTAGGTTTGGATGGATGGATGGAGTAAGGAGAGCCCTGAATGATAGGAGGATGGATGTGAGTGAAGCAAGCGAGCGTGCTAGGAATAGGAATGAGTGACGAGCGATTGTGACGCAGCTCTGATGGGCATCTGCTGTTACCACGGGGCTGCATCTTACATTGAGGTAGCCCTGTGGTAGGGGCAGTAGGAGGAGTTGGAAGTTGTGAAGCGACACAGGTTGTGGAAGAGCCGGGAGGATGGGCTGTGGTACTCCAGCAGTGCCATCTGAACGGTCGCTAGCTCCCTCGTCATTGCCCACAGAGCAAAGTAATCCCTCTATTTGTTTTCCTTTCTTGATGTCGGCTACCCCCCAATTAAAGGGGAAAACAGCCAAGGTAGATAGAATAGATAGATAGCAATACGCTCATTATTCCTACCATGTACTTCCAAAGTATAGTTCACTGAAATAGCCCCTGCTTCATTGAGAGCAAGGCATGAATAATTTGCTGCATCGTTTTCGGTGACCTGCAAAATTTTCAGTTCTCGACCACTGTTGCTGAGATGAACATTATCATCATCTGCATCTACTGGATTCCCATTCTGTAAAATGGGAAGGTAAATGGAGAGAAGTACAGTACAAACTACTGTGCATACTTTTATGAGAGAAAGTTTGTAATAAATTTTCTGCCCTTCTGCTATTAAGAAAAATGGGTATATTCATTCTGCGCAATATAAATTGCACATTGTCCATATATGTCTGCAAAATAAAAATTGCTAAACTAGAACTCCATATAAGTGTCTTACTTTGAGAATATATTGATTTCTATATTTTCATATGTGTTAGAGTCTAAAACACTTCGAGAAAATTGATAATTTATAAGTATTCTCAATAGGCAAGTACATATGCTACTCTGAAGCTTTTCCCATATGTTATCAAGAAAAGAGAGCTTATAAATGGGTTACTACTAATGGTGATTCCTGCAAGCTTGCAGGCATCAAAACATGCTACCAATTAAGATGCCGTCTACTTTGAAGCAAAACAAGTATCCCTGAACCAGAAATGTCAGCATGTGGTCTGTTATAGTCTATATCAGTAAACCAGTTGGAATACAGTTACTAAGACAATGGCAATATTAAAAAATGCCACTTAAAGACAGACTTTTGTTACAGGTGTTATGGTCTTGTTTGATCTCTGAAGTCACTTAACCATAATGCCTGATTTCCATCATTTTGAGCTGATGGATAAGGAGCTACTTGTCAATGTAATTGTAATTTCCATACTCTAAAACAGGACAATCAGTTGAAAAGTAATATAAGAGAAACTAACCTTAAACCAAAAAATTTGAGGTTTGGGCATCGATTCAACATGACAGGTAATGGTAGTTGGTCTCTTGACTCTGACAACAATATGAGTGCTGGCTAGTTCATCTGCTATTCTGGGTGGCGTTGCTACTTTAACACTATAACTGAGTTCATCTGATCCTGCCAAACTACTGGCTATGCACGTGTACATTCCACTGTGAGTTTCCCTTGCACGTGTTATCTCTACAATTGACTAAAGAAGTCATATAATAGTTTAAATTACATATCTGCATTTTCTATTACTAATAAATAAACAAAATGTATATAATTAACTTGCTAAACTACGAATTTTCCGCCAACAACAACAAAGAAATTATATTGTATTACATGAATTTCTCTCCCACAAGAAGTCTAGATTTTATGCCTTGACGTAGCCTCCCCCCTTATAAGAGGTATTTATGACTTTTGTATATAGATAAACAGATATGTAAATACTGGACAATTTGAATCCATAAATCACTGCATTGGTCTGCCTTACCAGTTACTTACCATATTTTCCTCGAGGTTCTTTATAGAAACTCCTGGTAACTCAAGATCTTGAAGATCGAGACCTTCAAAAAGCCAAACTGTAGCTGGAGGAGGATCCCCTTCAACTTCGCACTTGAGAGTGACCTCCTCCCCCTCAGTAATGGAGTGGAAGGTTTCAGAATCTTGGATAATTAACGGTGGAACTAGAAAGTAAAGAAAATATTTAATTTCAGACACTTATTTATCAGTGCTTAATTACCCGCCTTAAGATGCAGGCTTGTAGCCTTCGAAAACTTGCATACTAAGACCAAGTCTTATGATGAAGATTCATTTCTGGAGAAGAGATTTATTACCTCAATGCGAGATGCTCTGTCTATACTATCTTCAACTGGGATATTCAAAGAATAGCGTTTCTTCGAGACTTGTGTAAATTTTGCAGTTCTCTCTGATGCTGTT
>JAXCGZ010007796.1:10000-95000 GCA_037179515.1 Halocaridina rubra
TTCTAATTATTAGTAACAGACGGGTACAAGGTAAGAATGGACAAGCAGTGATTCCTTTATCTTAATTTATTCTAGAGTACAACACATCTTCGATGCCTCAATGCCCCCACCCTATGATTAACTCAATCTCTGATCTATTCGTGCCCCTGGCAAAGTTCTAACTAACCCTGTCTGCCTTGGGTGGTTCTTGAAATACCCCAAGGGCAGGGCGTGGCTTGACATCCAGTTCTGCAAATCAACTCCAGGTTCGAAGTGGATTCCCGCCTATTTTGGGGAGGGGCTATTCCAACGAGCCTATTGCAAAGGAGTGGGTGGTAATTGCCTATTGCCATTGGGTATCTCCCCCGGGCATGTACTTCACATTTAGGACAAGTGTTCGTGTGTGATATTGGGAATAAAGGACTTGTTCATATCTCACACCCTCCTGAGGTATTTGAACGCCAGATGCCGAGTCCCATGGGACCAGCCATATATCTTCGTGACCCTTTTAAACATAGGCCTCATCCTAGTAAACACTGGAGAGAGTGTTCAATGTTCCCTTTGACACCTAGCCAAAAGTCCTACGACATCCCTCCCCACTACACTGAAATATCTCTTATTTCAGTTTCATCATCCTAAACTAACATTTGTTTACAATAAAAACGGGGCCGAATTATTTAAGTTATCATCTAAGAAATCCTATTTCTATGAACTCTAAACAGTTTACACGAACATAGCATATATATATTAATGATTTTTTTTTCTTTTTAAAGTAAATCTACAGACAACTAGAGCATGCAGGGTCTATTTCCTTGTTGGAAATCTTTAATACAAACATATTCTTATATTTAAACAAAAATAACCTTAAACAGTATAATTTCAGTGTGTAACTAATATCAAACATTAATTAAGATCAAAAGTCAGTTTAAATCAAAACATTAATTCATCTACTTCTCTCGTTTCTTCAAAAGACAAAATTGAGTTAGTTACAGTAAAATTATGACTCATGTAGAACATTAGCAAACAAATGAGGTAGAGTATTGGCATGTATACACATTTAAAATGATATAGACCATAACATCAATAGTAATTTCTATAAGAAACCTTATCTTAATAATTTCTACTCCTATCATTATTAGGGGGCATTGATTTGTCTTAAAATTAAGCCTTAAAAACTACTCCTCAAACAAAACATTTGTTACTTTTAGTAGAGTTAAAACATTCACTATTTCCATATTCAATTACTATTCAGAGACCAATTGATAGGAGAACTTAATGGACACAAAGATTAAATCATAATTCAAATAATAATAATGCTAAAACAAAACACTAATATTATTTAAGCTGAAAAACAACTTATTAATCTTAGTGCAAATCATACAATTTATCAATGGCACTTATTCAAAACTATCTTTAAGGGGGTCTCTGAGTTGTCGCTTAAAATTATCTTAAAACTAGGTAAAACAAGTAATAAAAGGGGACCTTTTCTTTCCCATTTTTCCAGTTCTAAAGCGTGGGTTGTTCTTTCCAACAACTGATAAGGGATTTTTAAATACCCTTCTTTCTCTCTGGGATTTCATCAATTCGTTTACATGGCTTTTTAGAGTTTTTTTTTTTTTTTTTTTTTTTTTTTTAGAGTACAACACATCTTCGACGCCTCAATGCCCCCACCCTATGATTAACTCAATCTCTGATCTATTCGTGCCCCTGGCAAAGTTCTAACTAACTCTGTCTGCCTTGGGTGGTTCTTGAAATACCCCCAAGGGCAGGGCATGGCTTGACATCCAGTTCTGCAAATCAACTCCAGGTTCGAAGTGGATTCCCGCCTATTTTGGGGAGGGGCTATTCCAACGAGCCTATTGCAAAGGAGTGGGTGGTAATTGCCTATTGCCATTGGGTATCTCCCCCGGGCATGTACTTCACATTTAGAACAAGTGTTCATGTGTGATATTGGGAATAAAGGACTTGTTCATATCTCACACCCTCCTGAGAACATTGAACACTCTCTCCAGTGTTTACTAGGATGAGGCCTATGTTTAAAAGGGTCACGAAGATATATGGCTGGTCCCATGGGACTCGGGCATCTGGCGTTCAAATACCTCAGACCCGTGCAGAGAAAACAAGAATGGCAAACGCACAAGACCAATATCTCCCAAACTGGGAAATGGGCGACGACGAGAAAGACCGGAAAATTCTCGAATTGGAGGAGCAAGTGCGGTGCCTACAAGCACGCGCCGACGCCGCTCCGTCGAGAAGGAACCCGGTCGACGTCGACAACCCCGACAGCGAAACCGACGCCTCAAACATCGACGAACAGCCTGCCGCTCCGAACCCCGTGGTGACACAGGGAACGCAGCAAGCCATGCCCCCTATCCGTGCCCTGGTGGTAAAGGCGCCACGAGTCAAAGATTCACCTTTACGCTTTGACGGCGCAAACGTGAAAGGCCTCGAGTATCCATCTATATTTCCCGCAGCTGATTTTTTGACACACTTAGGTTGGCGGATGAGAAGTGCCGAGTGGACCGACGAGTACCGGATTAACGAAGTAGTACAAAGGTGCACCGGATTCGTGGCCGAGACCCTTGGTAGAGACGAATGGTCGGAAATAAAACAGTGGGAAATTTTTAAGGATCGGTTCCTAAAAATGTTCACAGTGCGACAGAGCGAAGACACGCTCATAGCTAAGATCCAAAACAGTCCCCGAAGGCGGGGAGAGCAGTTGAGTTGGTACGCGACAAGGATTGAAACATTAACGGGTTCAGTGAGTGAAATTGTCGATAACCCGTACATGCGACAAAGTATTGTGCGGAGCGCCTTACGGAAAACTGTTCCAGAGAAATGCCACTTTCTGTTGAAATCCAACATCCCGGTCCCCGAGCTCGTGCGTCTACTGCTGAATTGGTTCGAGAGCCACCCTGGTCATGGGCTTTCGGAAGAGGAAGTTGATAAAGAAAGACTCATGCGACCGACCACGGGCCCCGTCGCAGCCATGACGAACGATTGAGGACCGAGGTTCCGAGACTCGCAGGCAAGATGGTGCGCAAGGTGTGGCGGCACAGGTCACTCCCAGGATTGGTGCGTGACAACGGCCCCACCGGACGTAGTCTGCTACAACTGTCTGGGGGCCGGACATCGGGTTAGAAGATGCCCCTCGCCGAGGATAACTCGCGGAGTCGGGCAACAGGCGTTCTGGAAAAAAAAAAAAACGCCGACGCCCCGACGGGAACCCCCAGCGAACGGTCCGAACACCTCCGGTCGAGGAGCTATCGCTCCTCCCGAACGAGAAGTTGTGGACATCACAAGACCACCTCCTCAGCGCAGATAAGTACTTGTAGTTTCTATCTAATGAGTAACGGGATCTTGCTAATAGAAATTGCGGTCGGTGGAATCAGCCAAGTTGCTTTGTTAGATACGGGCTCAGCCGTATCATTAATTGACCGTAGTATTGTTGCAGACCCCCTCACTAAATTAGATACGCCAGTAGTTATTACCACTTTGGGCGATAATACCCCGAACTTTGTTAGAGTTAAAGAAGTGGTGAAACCCGTGATTGCATTTGAAGGGTGCCCCACAAGATTTAAATGTGCTTTTTTTGTTGTACCTAGGCTAAGTGTCGAACAGGCGAAAGTAATAATTGGTTTCGAGGACATGGTAAGAATGGACAAGCAGTGATTCCTTTATCGTAATTTATTCTAGAGTACAACACATCTTCGACGCCTCAATGCCCCCACCCTATGATTAGCTCAATCTCTGATCTATTCGTGCCCCTGGCAAAGTTCTAACTAACCCTGTCTGCCTTGGGTGGTTCTTGAAATACCCCAAGGGCAGGGCGTGGCTTGACATCCAGTTCTGCAAATCAACTCCAGGTTCGAAGTGGATTCCCGCCTATTTTGGGGAGGGGCTATTCCAACGAGCCTATTGCAAAGGAGTGGGTGGTAATTGCCTATTGCCATTGGGTATCTCCCCCGGGCATGTACTTCACATTTAGAACAAGTGTTCGTGTGTGATATTGGGAATAAAGGACTTGTTCATATCTCACACCCTCCTGAGGTATTTGAACGCCAGATGCCGAGTCCCATGGGACCAGCCATATATCTTCGTGACCCTTTTAAACATAGGCCTCATCCTAGTAAACACTGGAGAGAGTGTTCAATGTTCCCTTTGACACCTAGCCAAAAGTCCTACGACAGCCTGCTTATAGATTATGTTATTTGCTTTCCCTGGGCTGCTTAACCGAACAGCTGCAAATACCTAATATAGGCCACAGTTGATCCTGAACGTTTCCACACAGTTCTTTGGAATTTATGATGTGTTGTCATATGTGGTTTTGACTGTATGAGGTAATGCATTACATCCTGGCCAGGCACATTATATGGGGTCAACCAGCCTCTTCTGATAGTTCCGGAGGGTTGAGTGGTTCCTACAACTCAACCTATCCCAGTGGACTCTGTCAGCATAGGGAAGAGAGGATTTGGGAGGATGGATGTTGGGAGGGTGTGGAAGCAGCTGTGCTTTGTCTAAGAGTGACTGACTAGGATAGTGAATTAATTGGGTATAAATATGCTTCCAATACTAGTTTGGGTGGGCAAAGTTTATAGATAACTGCATTTGCATATGATATTGTGTGTTAGGTGTAATTTTAATATTTCTTGGTGTGCATGTGGGTATCCTGGCATGTAGTGTAGAAGGCGAAGTTCATTGTGGAAGCTGTATCAAGTATGTGTGTGCTTTTAATATCAAAGTGGTTTTTGATTTGGAGATCTTTGATTTCATGGTGTAAGTAGTCTGTAGGAGTAGTAGCTGTGTAACCTGTGATTAAGTTTAGGGTTTTGTTTTGTATGGTCTAGGGTATTGTGTATTTTAGTTGCGTTAGAACCCCAAACAGAACTTGCATATTCAATCACTAAGTATATGTATTGTTGTATGCTGTGGTAATAGTTTCTTTGCTGAGTCCGAATATCGTTTGGGTAAGTGCCCCGAGGGCATTACCTCTCTCAGTAAATTGTTTTTGATGTTTGTCACATATTGTTTAAATGACACTGATGTATCACGTAATATACCAAGGAATCTAGGCGACTGCGTGCGTGTGCAAGGAGATATTGTTTATGGTGAGGTGTGGGCTGTAACAATGTTTTGCTGTCCAGTTTGTGAAGACAGTAACTGTTAGTTTAACCAGAGTTATATATAAGGGATTGGGCTGGAATAGGTCTAAAGCTGTGCTTGCACATTTTCATGCCCCAAAAGGGGCAAGGCTTACCTGTGACAGATTGGTCTCTTTTCTGAGTTGCAAGTCCAAAAACTGGGCTATAACAAAGACACTGCCATTCCAGCTCCTAAATGGTATAATTAAGGCAGCATATGCTTTTTTTAAGCAAATATAAGGATGACCTTCAAGCATATAATCAAAACAGCGTTCAGAAAAAGTACGAGACTTATATGAGGCCTAAACTTCAATATGCAATACCCTTCTGGAGGTTGCACTCGATAATGCATATAAATTAATTTGATTATTTTCAAAGACATGCTACAAAGCTGGTGACGACAGAAGTATCTAATCTTAATTATTAGGATGGCTGAAGGCGCTAAGCTTACCATCACTCAAAGCAGGAAGAAGGATAAGGATATAATAACAGTTTTTCAATTCCTTCATAGCTTTAACAAAGTGGATTCGGAGCGAAATTATGGTATGGGTGACTAGATTTGTAGGTCATATTTTGAGGCTTCAAAAGAAAAATTCTTTGCAGGATATGAGGAACTACTTTTTTAAAGTAAGAATAATTGATGATGGAAATTTGCAGGATAAGGAATCAGTACATGCTAAATACATTCATATTTTCAAGGATTTAGATATAAGTGTTACTGAATAAACATTAAGCCAATCAGGAGACAGCGAGTTACGAGTATTGGGCTCTTTCTCATAAGCACAACGTAGGAAAGTAGGAAATACTCTTAAAATATTGTAAATACACACACACACACACACACACACACACACACACACACACACACACACACACACACACATACATACATATATATATATATATATATATATATATATATATATATATATATATATATATATATATATATATATATATATATATATATATATATATATATATATATATATATATATATATATATATATATATATATATATATATATATATATATATATATATATATACTTAAAACCTGATCTTCTGGAGCCTTGGAATTGGTATATTTTCTATATCAATGTTAGTGAGAGCTTGTATAGTGCATAAAATTTAAGAAAAGGTATTAAGATAGATAAAAACTGAGCATCTCAGTAGAGTGTCGACTGTTGGTTTTCCTCACCTACTTGAAAACAATGTAATTCTATCTATCTATATACCGTGGCCCCATTTCCCCTTACAAGGGAGGTGACCGAGCCAAGAACATACAATCACCAAGAGCCAAGGCACACCTCAATCACTCCTCTTAGCTCCTTGGGGATAACCAATGTAATGCATGCTTTACACCATTATTATAAGGAGTAAATGTTTCAGATCTATGCAAACTGCTTAAACTTCAAAATGAAGTTCTATTACAATACTTACATTGTTGACATTATCTTCTGATCCTTAGTCCAAGTAATGGTAGGTATGGGAGAGCCAACTGTTCTGCACCAAAGCTGGGCATCAGTACCTTCCACAGCTTCTAATACTCCTAAATTCCCACTTCCACTTGCCCCACTGCCCAACTCATCAACATATGGAGCCACTAGGAAATAATATCAGTAAGGTTTAATACAGAATCTTTTATATATATATATATATATATATATATATATATATATATATATATATATATATATATATATATATATATATATATATATATATATATATATATATATATATATATATATATATATATATATACAGTGCTCCCTCGTTTATTGCGGGGGTTCGGTTCCGGGACCAGCCACGAATGGTGAAAATCCACGAAGTAGGAGCACCATAGTTATTACAGGTATTTTACATTTATTTTTACCTTTACTGTATAAACCCTCCCTGCACTGTTAACAACTCACCCTTACTTTATTAATAACAGCGCGCAAGCGTAAATTTTTGTGAACGTGATATTATGAAGAGAATTGAAAAAAAGCATTAAGAAAAAAGAGCAAACAAACTTTCGATATAAATCGTCAGGAAAATAGCGTGTAGAGAATATATATATTTCATTTAAGTTTCCCATGTACAGTATGATATATGTTTTCTTTGTAAGAAATTGTATAGTTTTCTTTTTGTTTCAGCTGATTTTGTTTACGTTAAGATTTCGTGCAGCATGGTCGATATGTAAAGAAGATAGAATAATGTTAAGAACCAAGGAATATTAATAATACTATAATCTTGAAAATTAGATAAACCCCAAATAGGGTGAGTAAATAAATATTTTATGAGTAAGATATTGTGCCTGAATAGTGATAAGCATCAGCTGATATGGAAGCAGCAAAACGTTTTGATTAGAGGTTCATTCTCCTGTATCCTCCTCCTCTTCTACCACTTAATGCGATCCAATATTATGAAGAGAACTGAAAAAAGCATTAAGAACAAACAGCAAACAAACTTCGATATAATATCATCAGGGAAATAGCGTGTAGAGAATACAGTTAATTAAATTAAATATACATAACTGTATATTTAATTTAAGTTTCTCATGTAGAGTATGATATACGCTTTCTTTGTAACGAATTGTATAGTTTTCTTTTTTGTCTCAGCTGATTATGTTTATGTTAAGATTTTGTGCAGTATGATAGATATGTACAGAATATAGAATAATGTTTAGAACCAAGGAACATTAATAATACTATAATCTTGAAAATTAGATAAACCCCAAATTGGGTGAGTAAATAAATATTTTATGAGTAAGGTATTGTGCTTGAATAGTGATACGGAAGCGGCAAAACATTTGCGGATAGAGGTTCGTTCGCCCGCATCCTCCTCCTCTTCTACCCCTTAATGCGATCGAATATTATGAAGAGAATTGAAAAAAAGCATTAAGAACAAACAGCAAACATACTTTTGATATAATATCATCAAGAAAATAGCGTGCGAGGATGCATCAGCTGATACGGAGGCTTCAAAACGTTTGCATCCTTGTGCTAAAAAATCGCACATACCCAGAAGATCTGCGATATAAAATACATATGCTCGCCAAAAAAATCCGCAATGCACTGAATTCGCGGTAAGTGAATCGAGATATAGCGAGGGATTGCTGTATATATATATATATATATATATATATATATATATATATATATATATATATATATATATATATATATATATATATATATATATATATATATATATATATATATATATATATATATATATATATATATATATATATATATACACACACACACACAATAAGGAAGAAAAAAATAAATTTTTTAAAACATTTCACATACATTATCTCTGTATCTCTCAGTCTCAACTTACTTAATATATTAACATTGAAGTTTCTCTGAGCACTTCCAGCAGAATTAGTGGCATTACATGAGTAATGGCCTGAGTCAACCAGTCTCACTTGGGGTATGAATATTTTACTGCCACCAGATACAACATGACTATACAATGATGCTCCATCACGCTTCCAGGAAATCTAAACAGAGAGAAATTGGAGTGATACAAAAAACTGAGACTTTTTTCTAAGCTGCTATATCAAGTGGAAAGACTTCTTCCAACATTCTTAAAATTTGTTAGAAAACATTACTGATACAAGACAACAATCTGAATAAATGAACTCCTTTTACATAAAACACATTCACTGACTAACATCTTATGACATAAAATTTCTTATCACTTCCTGGACTTAACTTACATGTGGATTTGGATCTCCACTAGCCTCACAATCAAGACTTAGCTCTTCTCCCACTTTCAGTGTGACCTCAGGATTATGGAAGAACTGCGTGAACTGAGGTGCGACTAGAACTTCCAAGGGGAAAAGCAAATCTACTTCACCAGCGTCATTCTTTGCAACACATCTGTACAGACCTAAGAGGAACAAAGATTTAATGGGGGAGAGATGCAAATGTTTCTGAATTCTTGCAAGTTAGGTTTGTATATGCGAGTTAGTTATAGATATCCACCCATTAGGGTGGAGGGGCCATGGTGGGCCGATAGAAAAATATATGTGAGTAATTACATATGGGAATAAATTTTAATTAAGAGTGATGCACAACGAAGCCTCTATCTATTAATGTCTGTTTATATACATCAAATACAAACTGCATTAGCACTCAACCAAAAAGACAATCGAATGAAATTGTAAAATGTATAGCTTCTCTTCTTTTTTTTTTACAATACTTTAATAAAAAAAAATTTTGCATAATGTTTACACTGTATGCAGTCTGTGCAGACATACATTAGGATATTCCATACACATATACAGCATACAGTCTCAATAAATGCTTTTTCATTGAGGACTTTACATCCAAATAATCCTTATGTATGTACAGTATTAAGCTCTTGCTTACCTTGGTCATCTGCTGTTGCCTCTAAAATATGTAGTGTCTGCCCATTGTTCTCTATAACTATATGGGTCATATCAGCTCTGTCTTTGGTAGAGAAAATTGAAATACCATCCTGCAATAAAAAGATTTCAGTATTTATGAAAACCATTATTAGTGACGCCTTCACTAGTCAATCAGTAAATTTAATATGCAGAAATTAATAAATTATAATGCATGACCCTGAAATACGATAGCTACTGTATAGCATATGAAAGCATTTAGGAAAATATCAATACATTATACCTTCAACCAAGTAATAGTTGGTACTGGAACAGCATCAACAGGACAATTGATAGAGATACCCTCTCCTTCAACCACTACGGGAATACTGGATAATCTCGTAGAAGTTACTTTTGGTGGAACTATTAGAGAATAAAAATGTAATTGTTGATATACAGTGCATATATATATATATATATATATATATATTATATATATATATATATATATATATATATATATATATATATATATATATATATATATATATATATATATATATATATATATATATATATATATATATATATATATATATATATATATATATATATATATATATATATATATATATATATATATCATTACTTTATTTCGACTTTATGGTGCTTTATGTTAATAATGCTAGGGGGTATTTAAGACCTGTCTAACATCAGTTTATGCTTTTTTACATACTTCAGAAAAAATGTATTCAAATACCACGAAAATAAAATAGCACCTGATAAACAAAAAAGTTTAAAAATCATAGAAAAATAGATATTAAATTATGCAAAATACAGCATATAATAAACTGAAAGCTAATGATTTTAAAATAATTGTGCACAGTATAAGCACATCATTCTTCTCCAACTTTCATCTTAGGCCCAACAAACACATCAGTGCTATTCATTAAGTAATTTCTTTTCTTTATATTAGTGTTAACTAAAAAGTATTCATTAAATTCATTATAAACAACAATAAAAATATTGACCTATCAAATAGTTTATAGCATCAGTAGCATTGAAGGGTTCTGTATAGGGTTTCATAAGGTGCACACAAAGTGTTTTAAAGGGTTAAGTCGACTAAGTCATGAATTTTGGAATGAATGATGAAAGTACAGTGAGGCATATATATATATATATATATATATATATATATATATATATATATATATATATATATATATATATATATATATATATATATATATATATATATATATATATATATATATATATATGTGTGTGTGTGATTACCTAATTGTGATTATCTAATTGTGTTTACGGGAAAGAGCCCAAAGCTCGTATCTTCCCGTCTCCTCATCGGTTCCATTTTATACTTAGTGATACTTATCATACCTGTCCTTAAAACTATGGATTGAGATAGCATTAACTACCTCCTCGCTTAGCGAATTCCAATTATCAACTACTCTTACACTGAAAAAGTATTTCCTTACATCCTGCGAAGAAGTTTTTTTACGAAGCTACAAACTATGACCTCTAGTTCTAGAGCCAGCCATATCAAAATATCGATCCCTATCCACTCTATCATAACCATGAAGGAATTTAAAGACTGTCACCATATCCCCCCTCAATCTTCTAGCTTCGAGTGATGGTAAGTCTAATTCCCTCAGCCTCTTATCATAACTGAGATTGCGTATTTCTGGCACCAGTTTCGTGGCATGTCTTTGAACGTTTTCAAGCTTAGCTATGTGCTTTTTCAAGTGCGGATTCCAAAAGGGGCTGCATATTCCAGTTTTGGCCTCACATAGGTTACATAAATATTTCTGAACATTTCCTTGTCCATGTGCCTGAAGGCTACCCTTACATTTGATAAGAATGCATATGCTGCCCTTACTATGCCATTTATATGTATTTCTGGAGACAAATCTGCCAGTATGTTTACTCCTAGATCTCTCTCATTTTCTGTCTCTTGAAGTTGTACTCCAGCCACCGAGTAGTCAAGCTTGGGCCTTCTTGCACTTGTACCCATTCTCATTACCTTACATTTTGAAGTATTGAATTTCATTAGCCACTTTTCTGACCACTCATGCAGATTATTTAGATCCTCCTGAAGTTCTCTACCATTGTTCTCGTTTTTTACTTTCTTCACAATCTTTGCATCATCTGCAAACATATTCATGAATGAATTTACAGACTCTGGTAGGTCATTTACATATACAAGGAACAAAAGTGGCCCTAAAACTGAACCCTGTGGAACTCCACTACTAACTCTTCTCCATTCAGACACTGAGTGTCTTACTCTAACCCTCTGTTCCCTTCCTTCTAAGTAAGTTTTTATCCATTCCAAAACATTTCCACCTATTCTAGCCATTGATTGCAGCTAACTAATAAGTCTCCCATGTGGAACAGTGTCAAACGCTTTCTGGAAGTCTAGGAATATGCAATCTGCCCAGCCCTCTCTTTCCTGTAAGATTTGGCTTACTTCATCATAAAATTCTAATAAGTTTGTTACTGTTGATCTACCTTCTCTGAAGCCATGTTGCCTCACTGACAAAAAGTTGAAGGATTCCAAGTGAAGAGAGATATGTTTCCTTAGTAGTTTCTCCATAACTTTTCAAACTATGCTGGTCAAGGAAACAGGTCTATAGTTCAGAGCCGTATCTCTCTTTCCCTTTTTGAAGATAGGTATCACATTTGCTTGTTTCCAGCATCTTGGAATCTCCCCCGACTCCAGTGACTCCTTAAATATGATACTTAGTGCCACTGATATTGTGTTTGTGCATTTTTTAAGCACATGAGGGGATATGTCATCGGGACCTGTAGCTTTATGAACATCTAAATCCATCAGCGCTTTGCATACCTCTGTGGCTGTAAGGTGTGTGTGTGTATGTATGCATGAGATCATCTAATTGTGATTACCTAATTGTGCTTACGGGAAAGAGCCCAAAGCTCGTATCTTCCCGTCTCTTCATCGGTTCCATTTTCTACTTAGTGATACTTATCATACCTGTCCTTAAAACTATGGATTGAGATAACATTGACTACCTCCTCGCTTAGCGAATTCCAATTATCAACTACTCTTACACTTAAAAAGTACATCCTTACATCCTGCAAAGAAGTTTTCTTACGAAGCTTCAAAATATGACCTCTACTTGTAAAGCCAGCAAATCAAAATATCGATCCCTATCCACTATCATAACCATGAAGGAATTTAAAGTCTGTCACCATATCCCCCCTCAATCTTCTAGCTTCGAGTGATGGTAAGTCGAATTCCCTCAGCCGCTCATCATAACTGAGATTACGTATTTCTGGCACCAGCTTCGTGGCATGTCTTTGAACTTTGTCAAGCTTAGCTACGTGCTTTTTCAAGTGCGGATTCCAAAAGGGGGCTGCATATTCAAGTTTTGGTCTCACATAAATTACATAAATATATCTGAACATTTCCTTGTCCATGTACCTGAAGGCTACCCTTACATTTGATAAGAAAGCATATGCTGCCCTTACTATGCCATTTATGTGCATTTCTGGAGCCAAATCTGCCAGTATGTTTACTCCTAGCTTTCTCTCATTTTCTGTCTCTTGAAATTGTACTCCTGCCACCGAGAAGCCAAGATTGGGCCTTCTTGCACTTGTACCCATTCTCATTACCTTACATTTTGAAGTATTGAATTTCATTAGCCACTTTCTTGACCACTCATGGAGACTATTTAGATCTTCCTGAAGTTCTCTACCGTTGTTCTCGTTTCTTACTTTCTTCACAATCTTTGCATCATCTGCAAACATATTTATGAATAAATTTACAGACTCTGGTAGGTCATTTACATATACAAGGAACAAAAGTGGCCCTAAAATTGAACCCTGTGGAACTGCATTACTAACGCTTCTTCATTCAGACACTGAGTGTCTTACTCTAACCCTCTGTTCCCTTCCTTCTGAGTAAGTTTTATCCATTCCAAGACATTTCTTCCTATTCTAGCCATTGCTTGCAGCTTCCTAATAAGTTTCCCGTGTGGGACAGTGTCAAACGCTTTCTGGGAGTCTAGGAATATGCAATCTGCCCAGCCCTCTCTTTCCTGTAAGATTCGGCTTACCTCTTCATAAAATTCTGATAAGTTTGTTACTGTTGATCTATCTTCTCTGAAGCCATGTTGTCTCACTGACAATAAGTTGAAGGATTCCAAGTGAAGAGAGATATGTTTCCTTAGTAGTTTCTCCATAACTTTGCAAACTATGCTGGTCATGGAAACTGGTCTATAGCTTAGAGCCGTATCCCTCCTTCCCTTTTTGAAGATAGGTATCACGTTCACTTGTTTCCAGCATCTTGGAATCTCCCCTGACTCCATTGACTTTTTAAATATGATACTTAGTGCAGCTAAGTATGTGTGTGTATATATATATATATATATATATATATATATATATATATATATATATATATATATATATATATACATATATATATATGTCTATCTATCTATCTATCTATCTATCTATCTATCTATCTATCTATCTATCTATCTATCTATCTATCTATCTATTTATCTATCTATCTATCTATCTATCTATTTATCTATCTATCTATCTATCTATCTATGTATGTATGTATCTATCTATCTATCTATCTATCTATCTATTTATCTATCTATCTATCTATCTATCTATGTATATATATATATATATATATATATATATATATATATATATATATATATATATATATATATATATATATGAATCATTTTTTTACCCCGACCGGGAATCGAACCTAGGACTTATGATTACTAAGTCAAGGCGCTACCACTACACCACAGAAGGTTAAAAGGAACCCAACCTTATAGCTTATATCTGCTATACTTAGGAATGAACGCATTCTAACTGAATGCCACTATGTTCATATTACAGATTCCCCAACCTCACTCGTGGCTTCATTTTAGCATTTAATTCAATTCCCAATCTCATTCGGGCCATGAAATACAAATAAGCACATTACATATGTGAAAACATGAATCATTTTTTTACCCCGACCGGGAATCGAACCTAGGACTTATGATTACTAAGTCAAGGCGCTACCACTACACCACAGAAGGTTAAAAGGAACCCAACCTTATAGCTTATATCTGCTATACTTAGGAATGAACGCATTCTAACTGAATGCCACTATGTTCATATTACAGATTCCCCAACCTCACTCGTGGCTTCATTTTAGCATTTAATTCAATTCCCAATCTCATTCGGGCCATGAAATACAAATAAGCACATTACATATGTGAAAACATGAATCATTTTTTTACCCCGACCGGGAATCGAACCTAGGACTTATGATTACTAAGTCAAGGTGCTACCACTACACCACAGAAGGTTAAAAGGAACCCAACCTTATAGCTTATATCTGCTATACTTAGGAATGAACGCATTCTAACTGAATGCCACTATGTTCATATTACAGATTCCCCAACCTCACTCGTGGCTTCATTTTAGCATTTAATTCAATTCCCAATCTCATTCGGGCCATGAAATACAAATAAGCACATTACATATGTGAAAACATGAATCATTTTTTTACCCCGACCGGGAATCGAACCTAGGACTTATGATTACTAAGTCATATATTTTCACATATGTAATGTGCTTATTTGTATTTCATGGCCCGAATGAGATTGGGAATTGAATTAAATGCTAAAATGAAGCCACGAGTGAGGTTGGGGAATCTGTAATATGAACATAGTGGCATTCAGTTAGAATGCGTTCATTCCTAAGTATAGCAGATATAAGCTATAAGGTTGGGTTCCTTTTAACCTTCTGTGGTGTAGTGGTAGCGCCTTGACTTAGTAATCATAAGTTCTAGGTTCGATTCCCGGTCGGGGTAAAAAAATGATTCATGTTTTCACATATGTAATGTGCTTATTTGTATATATATATATATATATATATATATATATATATATATATATATATATATATATATATATATATATATATATATATATATATATATATATATATATATATATATATATATATATATATATATATATATATATATATATATATATATATATATATGGTAAGGAAGTCCATCAGTGAAACATCACAGAAAACAGCACTATATTTCGGGGCCTAACTGGATCCCTTCTCAAGCACAAGGTGCACTTGAAAGAAATTTTAATTGTGGCAAAGTACAATTGATAGTTGTCTGTGAATTGAGCGGTAAGGAGATGTTGTTCATATGAAACCTAGTATATGCCAAACTAGTCTTAAATTCAATGATAAAATGTTGCTTCATGGTGATATAGATGCAAAATAGGGTGACAGAGAGAATGATAGAATAATTGAAATAATGGTGTGCCAGAAGAACAAGAACTGGGATTGGTTAATAAACATATGTGCAGTAAGTGAACGTAGATACAAAATGCCTTTTATAAAAAAAAAAAGACAAAGCTTTGATGGGTAAAAAAAATGAAAGATAGCCTGCAAGATGGTCAGATTGTTTTTAGTGTAGTTTTTGACATATCAGATAATATTATGGAGACAGTGAAGCTAAGATTTTCTAGGATGGCAGGAAGAAAAATAAAGCATATGTGACCCAACAGAGCAATAAAAGGCATTGAATTAGCATACAGAGATAAAACAAGAGAGCTTGATATACCAAGTAAAAAATGGGAGAAGAAGAGAGAGAAG
This sequence comes from Halocaridina rubra, assembly GCA_037179515.1. Classification (NCBI taxonomy): domain Eukaryota; kingdom Metazoa; phylum Arthropoda; class Malacostraca; order Decapoda; family Atyidae; genus Halocaridina; species Halocaridina rubra. Next base: position 26,147 of record JAXCGZ010007796.1, read on the forward strand.
CAATTAAAACTTGAATGAAGATAAGTAAGGAGGTCTTAAGAAATAACTAGTGGAATGTGCACAGGTAGCATGTGGAGTGCAAAGATTAGGAAAAAGAGAGAAGGTATTCGAGTATTGGAATGAGGAAATCTATAAAAAAAAAATGAGGGAGAAAAAGGTATAATATGAAAGGCACCAACTAGATTAAAGTTTATAATAATAAAAAAAAGGGAAAATGACAGGATATTTAATGGAGTAATGCAAAAAAGCTAAGAAAGTGAAAAGAATGGTGGCTGGTATAAAAGAAAATCGATTGAGTATAAAGTTAGGGAGATGTGAAGAATGGCAGATGAGAGACAAGGACAACACCAGTGGAGGGATTTTGGGGTAAAACACCATTTTGGAAAGAAGTAGACAGAGGCAAAAAAGTAAGGTAGGAAGGTAAAGAGATAGTGAAAGACGACGATTGATTGGTGAATATATATCAATATGGAATGCGACAGGAATGGAGGGAAGACAGTTCTTGCAATTGTTTGTTGCTATGTAAGCAACATGCATAAGCGCAATGCAGTACTATGCTATACTTTGTACAGGATTTTCACTGTTTACTATTAGGAGTATTCCATTAAAACTAAATGATGCACATATCAGTTATGTACACTGAACCAAAAATTTTATCTGGTACTGCCTCTCCTGAATGCAGAAGAAGTTTTCAAGTAAACAATGGACTCTTAGGTCACTTAATAAGTCCAAAAAATGAGAATCAAAGGCCAATTGTCCTCTACTTAGAGGGATTGTCACAATGCTGACTATGGTTAAGAGCAGTAATTAAAGATTCTACAGTGAATGTAAATATATATTTTTTTCATTGAAATTATCACATACAAATCATCATCATAAACTTCTTGTATTTCTCACGTTCTTGCTTCAACTGCTCTAAAAGCTCTCTCTCTCTCTCTCTCTCTCTCTCTCTAATGCTAACACTCTTGACCACTATTGTCTTCAGTGCCCCGCAGTGAGAGATGTTTTACCACGAGGTCAGAACTTAATACAGATCTGCTCATTTTTACTTAATGATGACAACCTTGATGTTATTCTTGCTCGTTTTCCTCACTTTGGTGGCCATTAATTATATTGAATTATACATATATTTTCTGTATGTTGCTATATAATTCTGTTTGTGCATTCTGCGTTTCTCTGAGCTTTACTTTTGCATATAATGTACTCTGTGCTGCCATTCTGTGAGTTGTGTGTTAGTATGCAGCAATGTTTTATCAATATGTACACCTCCCTGTAAACCATGTTCAATTCTTGATTTTATATCCATTTGAAGCAATATTTGTATGAACTCGTGTAATGTCTGACGCCTTGGCGCAATAAATTAATAAAATAAAATAATAATCTCTCTCTCTCTCTCTCTCTCTCTCTCTCTCTCTCTCTCTCTCTCTCTCTCTCTCTCTCTCTCTCTCTCTCTCTCTCTCCAATCCTTATTGATACATATTTTTTCTCTCTCTCTTTTTGTAATCCTTATTGCTATAAGTACCGTAATATGAACCTGAATGTCTTACCTAATACTTTGACATTATAGGTAATGTAAGTATATCCAAGAGTATTACTAACAGTACACGTATAATTGCCATTATCTGGAGTACTTGCATGATACATCTCGACTTGATCACCATTATCAGCAATTCTCACATCTGTCGATGAATAATAAAACTATATATTATTTAATGGAATATGCTGCAATTCTAAACATAATTTATGAGTAAAAGATAAACTTTAAATATAATTATCTTTTTTTGCATAAAAAAGATTAGTTTCATGACACAGTTCAGCTGATCTTTTAAACATAATTTATATAAATAAGTATATTCTGAACATTAATGCAAAAAAAAACTTTTGAATACTACAGGCTAAAGTGTGCTTCTGAATTTGATTAAATTCTCAAGTGTTTAAAGTTTTACGTCGACTCACTTTCTTTGTTGTTTAATTTATGGCCATCTTTTGTCCATTCTTTGTAAGGTGTAGGATGGGCTGTGGCTGGGCAAGGAAGGGTTAAACGTCCTCCTTCAACAACACTCAGCCTTTCTCCTTCGGGGTTGGCTACTTTAACAGTTGGTGGAACTGATAAGGAATTAAAAAAATAGCTTCATGAAGCTTGCGTATGGGTTACTTTTAGTACTTTTTTTAATCCTTATAATAAGAAATGAAAAAAAAAATACTTCCTATAGATTTTGGCAAATCATTACTATATGAAGATTATCATCTTCAATCCGAAAGTAAAAGAGACCAGAATGAATCCTTGGTGCTTACTACACACACATTGCAAAATAAAGCAGAAAAGAAGGCGAAATAATTAAGTCTCAGCGGCATGATATAGAAAATGGTATAACAACATCCAGAAAATCTTGCTTTTAAAATGCTGAGTGGACAGCATTAAACCCGTCTGAATGTTCTAAATGTACTTTCCTACTATAAGTCCTCCAGCATAACCAAAGCAAATGATAACTTCAGGTGTCACAGAACATCAGAAGAGTTACTTAATAATCTCAGTAAGTGACAAAAAGGAGTTAAATCCCAAACCTACTACCATCACAGATAGATGGGATACTTGGGATCAGTCAATTTAATAAAAAGTTATTCATAACTGCAAAAATGAAATTCACCATCTAGCAGAAGAAGAACGCAGCAATAACACTATTGTGAAAGTCAGAGAGCAAGCCAGAATTATAGAATTGCCTTTTCAACTGCATAAGTTCATAGCGAATTGACGGAATTACAAGCTCATAAAGCTGTAGGACCTGCTGACATACTGTATATATATATATATATATATATATATATATATATATATATATATATATATATATATATATATATATATATATATATATATATATATATATATATATATATATATATATATATATATATATATATATATATATATATATATATATATATATATATATATATATATATATATATATATAAAGATGATATATATTTTTCTTCCTACAGTAGCTATCACAAGAGGTAATATTTTATTCTGTAATTTCTGAGTACACTTACAGTTAACATCAATTATAAAAGTTTTGGAAGCTTCACCAGCTCTGTTGTTGGCAATGCATGTATACCTGGCAGCCATGTCTCTCGTTACTTCTTTCATCAGCAGATATCCAGGAGATGGACTGAAAATGTATATAATTACTTAACTTTGCATTACTATTTAATGGAAAGTGAATAAAAAAAAAGGTGTTCTCAAGGTAATAGTGCATTGCGCACAAATATTAGTAAAATACAGAAATCTGTAGATATTCCAAATAACTTCATATGAAAGCTCTATTAATCATTTCACCAATGCAGTAATCAGTAATAAGTTGAAGCATGACATCTAATAAGTTTTCCACATTCTAATCCTAACTGAACATGGTCACTTAGCATAAAACGTACATCAATTGTTCATTTGGTAATAATGCATGTCCCTTTTTTCTCCAGTAGACTTCAGGAGGTGGATGACCTCTAACTTCACAAGGCAGCTTGAGGTCTTGGCCCTCTACTACTGTTAATGTTTCATCTCCAGGGGGTGAAATCTCAGGTATTTCTGTCACATGAAGAGAAATCATTGTAACAAGTATACATACCAAAAATGTCAATTACAGAGAGTTTTTCTACATAGGCAATACCATCCATAATCATACACTTATTACAGTTTTATTATATTTTTCACATTTTAACATTCATAGTGAGTATAGATAATTTAAAAAATAAACAAACAATATATATTTGGTACATACATACGATATGAACATAAGTGATTGGGAACTGAAACTAATAGAGATGAGGAGAAAAAGATAATAGGAGGCCAAAAAAATATAAAATATTGAGGAAGGAAAAACACCATATTAGTGTCACACAGCCTGCGACTTACTGCCATGACATGACACACTAATTTAATCTCAAAGCTATTATCATTCTGGTGCAAAGAGCTTTCAACACCAAAACAAATTTTTTTTACAGAACATTAAAAAGACAAATATCTGAAAGGACAGAGAATTAATGTATTAAATATGTTACTATGATGAATTTAGAGATGTCTTTTTATAAGGAACTAGTCTGCAATCATAGTGTAGAGTTTTATGCTTATCTTTTTTCCACAAAAAACATTACTACTCAAAAGCCAACACACTTAATGCTTCAAATAGGGGGAAAAAACATGAAAAGATACAACCAAAGAGAAACACAATACAAATATAAAATGGATTTTTAGTCTTTTGACTCACTTGTCATGATAACTCTGATGTTCCTTTTGGCAATACCAGCTTCATTTGTAGCAAGACATTCATACAGACCCTCACTCTCAGGTGTTGCAACTAATCTAGATGTAATTAAAGATAGCTGCAATTTATTTTTTGATTAAAATACATTGATATGTCTTCAAGCTTGAAAGGGGTTGATGAATATAAAGCAACAATATCTTTATATATTTGGCTGGAATTTATAATCCTGCCTGGTATGAGATAAGATGTTATCAGACTCCAGATAGCTGATATTAAGAACTGGTGTATAGTAGCTCCAGTATTTGGTAGGCTGTATCCAGCTCAAATCATCAATAAAAGTTTTGAGAGACACTTCTAGGCCTTCCTATCAGTTAAAGGTTTGCTCTAAATAAAAGATAAGAACAGTATCCAAATCAATCTTCATATCCTTCATATGAAACTTAAAAAGAGTAACATAACCATAAGACTACTTGAATCAACATTTGTTCATATGCTTAGAGGGTATACAAGCCTAGTCCTCTCGACAGACACACTAGACTTAGCTTGAGATAAATCAGTGAGGTTGATGTTATTCCTTCAATACTCTTATAGTTTAGGAGCAAAGAATATGACGTCCAGTCCAAGATCATGATACTGAAGAACACTGGCTAAATACCAGATAATAAAGCCATTTGAGCAGGACTTACCCAGGAGACTGCCAAATCTTTCAAGGTAGAGTCAGACACATGAGAAAGGACTTAGTTATGATGTTAAATATCAAAGCAAAGATGAAATTTCGTAATACATATTCAACTGTCAATGAAATTTTATAACACCTAATCAACTGTCAATGATAAGGTGAAAGTTTGATCAGCTGTATCTATATACAGGAGCCATTTTTTCCCTTATAAGGGGAGTGGCTGAGTCAAGCCACAGTACTCTGAATCTTTGGGGAAGATAAAATACAGAGGAGGGGATTCCCAGCCCCCTCGCTCCGCCCCATTTAGTTGACTCTTACAGCACGCAGGGGAACTCGGAGGAAGTATTCTAGCTCCCCTCCGTCAAAAGGAAAAGTTGGATCATAATATGCCAAATGTGATACCAAATTAACCGATACCTTTTATATTTATTTACTGATGGTCGGGGATAACTACATGATTTAATGCATTAAAGAGCTCTACCAATGTGTGAAAATACAAAAGTAGAGAATGTAACATGAAGCCTAGCTCCAAAGGCTTGTAAAGCGAGGCCTAAGAAAGTCATAACGTTATGAAATTAGAAAAAACTCAATACAGTGGAGGCAAACTGAATTGCTGGACCAAAAAACAACAATTATGAAACTTTATTTCTCTACTTGTTGCTAGTGGGAGAAAAAGAAACACCAATTGGTTCCTTTCCAAATGTCCAGGCAACTGGAGAGCTCATGAGATTACAGTCATTCCCAACAAGTAAGGACACAGAGGGAGGTTACTATGCTTTCTTAAATTGACCCATTTAAATCAGATGTACATAGAAGGCCAAATTAGAATGAACATCCAACACCATAGTTCCTTCTTCTTCTCCGGGCATGCGCAGGGCACAAAGCCTGGTCAGCTCATTGTCACGCCTAAGCTGTTCAAAGGAAAGTAACATAGCAAAGAAATATTACTGAGCGTGATAACTATAAGAAACCTGTTAAAAAACTACAAATCTAAAATTCCATTTGATGATAGAACAACGATCATTACAGCAGAAACAATCTTGTAACGTATCTGCAAACTACTCGGACCACTACAAGAGAGGAATGTCAAGATTTCCCAGGAGAGCAAGTATGGCAAAGAAAACACCGATATCCATATTAACAATGGCGGTGAAGTAGAGGGCTCAACTGTCTCTGGGACATTGCACTTACAACAATTTGGATCTGGCATAAGAAGTACACAATGCATATGACCACAAAAGTGATAGTGTTACAGATGTAGACGTGCCATGGCAACTTTTTGCCCACTATTTTGAAGCTGAACTCATAATCACCAATGAGGCAGATCCCCTACCTCATTCCCAAAGATGCAGCAATGGACAGGGGTCCACTGGAGCGCAATCCTACATTCACTTCTCTATATACATAAAATTGGCTCCATCAATGAATGTATGGGTAAAATGTTATATTACTCTGCAAATTATGATAGCAAAAAATGGTGAGAAGAAGTAAGATGCTTGAAGCTTCATCACATACAATTTTGGAGACTTCCCACTAGGAAGAGAATATTTCTAGTGAATATAAAATAAGAGTGGATATTAGATTATGTATGAAAAGTCATGATTTCATATAAATTTAAGACTTAATAAAGAATCTCCATGATAATGATATAAATAGTGGTAAGAACTTTGGAAACATTTTATTAGAAAACTCCTAATGCAAAAAAACAGTTGTCATAAAAAACATGGGTTTAATGATAATATGCTGCCAAAATAAACCAAATTGAAACACGATTAAGGTACATCTTGTAGCTAGAGATTAACATAATGAATGGTTTGGCCATAAGAAGGATAAGAATCTTTGCAGGGAATCCAATACCGACTTTTAATTGAAAAATGCATAAAACACTATGAAGGATAAATACAACAATGCAGGAAACATGACTCTGTGAATTCTGAGTACCAGGAAAACCCAAAATCTTTATAAGCAATGAGACCCATTCTCGCTATAAGCCCGTAGAAAAGGCAAAAAGTGCACAAGCTTAAGAAAAACATCTTGTGGCCACAGATTAAAAACATAAACAATTCAATACTGGTAACTAAAGAGTGCAGATAAGAAATCCAATACAGAGTTGTTATTGAGGACTGCAAGATATACCAGAAAATTGAATTAAAAATAAGCCGACAGCATGACTATGTAAATGGTAAGTTTTAGACCCACAAATACATGAGCTTTCTATGTACCATACGAATAGGTGAAAGATATGTGAAAAAGTATGCATGACACTTATGAAACAGGCAAACTCTAAACAGGGATTCTGTAATGAATAACAAACACTATCTCGCCCCAAAGTAGCACAAGATAGAGCCACACAGATGCCAAAAGTAGGTAAGGGAAATCATGAAGCAAGTCACAGCTGCTCGACCCGGGTTCATTTATTGAGCCATGTCTAAACAAAATGAGTGTATAAAAAAGGCATCAATCAAGACCTCAAGGGCCTCAGATCTCTCAAAAATAAGTTAATGGGGACAAAACAGAAACTTAATATTAAGGTAGTCGAGCTACCATGTAAATACTAAACAAAATCAAGCAAATGATGATATTATAGGTGAAAGACAAAACCAATGCTAAAGAAGAAATTTTAGAATGTATAAAATTTACTATTAACATTAAAAAAAAAAGTTGGTAAAACCACTAAACGGGAAACTACAAAGTGACACAGACAGCACTATGACTTTAGAAGAAACATAGGACTACAGATTTCATAGGCAAAACAACATCAATTACTCTTCCAAATATATATACAGCTTGATTTAGATGCAGTTTCTTCATCAGTTTTGCCCCCTTTAGCAAGCAAGGTCATAATTTGTTGAGGACTTGAAAACAATGTCTTGGGCTGGGTGCCATACACCCTTTTGGAATAACATTGCACTGATTCTCATACTGGTAGGAACAGAAGTTCCATTCCTTGTCCAGTCATGCTACAAACAAATCACATATGATAAAAACTCTACTTTATAACAAGTACTATATATATTATAGCTATACAATTATCAATGTTCATGTACATATATAAGTAAACAAGTTCTGTCACTTCTACCTTAGTGATCCATCTGAGAGAGTATTATCATAGAGTAAAGTTTGATCAAAATGCTTCCAAGTAACTGTTGGTATTGGAAAGCCACTTGCAACACAGGAAATCTCTAAGACTTCACCCTCGCTTACTGTGTAAGTTTCTGAATCATCTGCAATAGTTGGAGGAACTGGAAAAGAAGTTAAAATTTAAAAGACTATACTTTCAAGGTACAACAGACCATTAATCAATAAAATTACAAGGACTAAGGTATATATATATATATATATATATATATATATATATATATATATATATATATATATACAAAATAAAACCTCTGTTCTTGAATTTAATTCGTCAGTAAAGAGTACTGGGACACCAATTTATTAAAAAAACAAACTAATTTTCCACATAAGAATTAATTAAAATTTACAAAGTCGTATTAAATTACAGATGATTGCTTATTTTAAAGTTTATAGCAGTATTTCATGCATAAATTCGCATACAAAAACACTTAATATCATCAAATCCTACACAAAAAGAATGAACACAATCAACAGATAAAATATGGATGAAAATTAAACTTCACTTTATTTGTACGGCAGTGAGTTGATGGCAAAAGTGGAAAGTGTTAAGGAAGGGGAAAGACAGATATGTCATTGTTTGGAAGAGTTGTTCCCTTAAGGGGGGTTTACACGGTCAAACGGTTCGTCGAACGCGGTTCGACAGACAAGTATGTGAAGTGATGTTCGAACGTGTGAACGGGGTATTTGGTTGTCGAACACGTTCCGTGTTCGACAACCAAATACCCCGTTCACACGTTCGAACATCACTTCAAAGACTTGTCTGTCGAACCGCGTTCGACGAACCGTTTGACCGTGTAAATCCCCCTTCAAATAAAAACACTAGGTAACTGATCTTCTACGAGAAGAAGGATATGTTAGCATTGAGCAAAACAAATGTGAATGGGTTTGTGCCTCACTCGGCCAATCCCCTTACAAGGGGTTTCATAAACCCTGCAAGTAGATATATAAATAAGAAATAGAAATCTGGAAAGAAAAGAAAGTTCGCTGTTTATCTAAGCTGTCCCAATTCCAAGAAAGATTTCAGCAACAGATCTAAAGAATAAGTATATATTGCTTAAGAGTTCACGGAATTTATGGTTCCGTAAGTGAGGTATCGTTTTTTATAGACGTACAGTACTTATTATTAACCCTTAATGAATTATCCCAAATATCTTTTTCGGTAAGCTGTGTTTTTCAGACCATGCGTCTTCAGACAGACATGAAACCCATTTCATGTTCCTTCAGTTTTTGATGAAGACAGATATGCTCCAGCCTCCTACAGTATTTTCAAGCATAAACGTGCATAGCTGAGATATCAATTCCTGACAGTAACATTTGTCAGGTAAAAATATACAGCATGGCTAATTCATCTATCGTAGAATTGAAAAAGTAAAAGCAATCAAGAAAAAAATGGTTTTTGGAAAACTAGATCCTTTATGAGATTAAGCATGCAGAACTGATTGGGGTTAGCAAATGACAGATTCTACTTCTGTCCCATTCGTATCCTTGATAAGATCAAGTAAAGATTTAATTTTGCATTTATGGAACGAGATGGGGTTTAACTAAGGTCTTCTCGAATGCAGCCCAGTATTTAACTACTTTAATTAAAGAAGCTTACCATGAACTTCCAATGTAACAGCAATTTTAGTGGCACCAGCAGCATTTACTGCCGTACAGACATATGTTCCAGAGTCTTCGGACATTAAATGACGTATGACTAACACACCATCATGAAGCTTTCTCATTCTGTACAAACAAACAAACAAATAAGGATACGGTCAAGGAAGAGCTTTCCTCTTTTCTTAAATATATTTTTGATAAGCAAATTTTGCTCTAGCATATCTCACTTCTTTTTTTGTTAAAATACTTTACTGAAGCTTATGCCACTGCAACCACCTTCGATTGCATAAAAATATTTAAAATAAATATATTACTTGATAAAATTGCCAGGTAATTTGTTCTTTCACTTTATAAGTGACCCAAGCTTACACAGTTAGGCAAAAACAATGACTAAAGCTATAGATATCCAGTAAATAATAACTGGATAAATGTTCCATTACAACAGGCATGCAAACAGATCAACAGACAATTCTGAATATAATATCAATGGACAAAAATACAATTTAATAACAATAGGAAAGGCAAACATATTTAGTACCTAAAATCCAGATATGGCATACAGCCAAGATAATATCAACACCTGAAATATGCATATGATTTACCTGGTAGCCTGATGAGATATAGAAAGACCATTTTTCTGCCAGAAGTAGGCTGGAGGAGGGTGAGCCTTCACAGGGCATTTAAGTTTAACCGTATCACCTTCAAGGGCAACAACTTTCTCCTCAACTTTTTTGGATTTAGCACGTGGAGGAACTAAAAGCATGTCAAAGAATACTTTAAATCATGTTGTGAAAACTTGTACATTTGCAGTAAACTTAATATTGAATATATATATATATATATATATATATATATATATATATATATATATATATATATATATATATATATATATATATATATATATATATATATATATATATATATATATATATATATATATATATATATATATATATATATATATATATATATATATATATATATATGCATTTGCACTAAACTTAGTTTTTTAATTACTAAGTCAATATATGTATCGTCAGATTGAAAAATTTCATAACTAGCTTTATGAATTTGATGAGCTTATATTTATATCCTGAAAAGCACTCTCTTCCACCCCGGCCACTGAGAGGGGCAAGCCAGCCTCAACTTGGGGAGGGTTGGCGGCAGGAAGGGCATCCGGCCATAAAAATTTTGCCAAAACCAAAATATGGCCAGAACAGGTAACGAGAGTAGTCACCATACTAGGGCGTTCCCCAAAGGCGACGCATTGGGGCTTCGTCTGACCCCTCCGGAAAGATAGCAAGGGCTACCCAGCCATAGGCAGGCTGGGTTAAAGAAGCAAGCTCGAGAGAGAATGTCAGATGAGGTGCTGCGGGTGGGCACTCTTAATGTGGGGACGATGACTGGAAAGGGGCGAGAATTGGTGGACCTGATGGAGAGGAGGAGACTTTGATTGCTGTGTTTGCAGGAGACCAGGTGGAAAGGAAATAAGGCGAGGGAACTGGGTGAGGGTTGCAAATTGTTCTATAGTGGAGCAAATGAGGAAGGGAGGAATGGTGTAGGAATAATACTATCCAAAGACCTGAAGGAAAGCTTACTTGGTGTGAATAGAAAGAGTGACAGAATTATGAGTTTAAAGCTGGGACTGGTAGAAACAGTAGTCAATGTGGTATGTGCCTATGCCCCACAAACTGGTTGTACAGTGGAGGAGAAGGATGTATTTTGGGAGGAGATGGACCAGGAACTTAGAACAATTCCTATAAGGAAGAGGGTAATTTTGGGAGGAGATCTAAATGGTCACTTGGGAATTGGGAGGGATGGGATAGGTAGAGTTCATGGGGGTTGGGGGTGGGTGAGAGAAATGAGGGGGGGAGAGAGAGAGAGAGTGATTGATTTTGCAGTGGCATTTGATCTGGCATTGGTCAACACATTCTTTGAGAAAAAGGAAAACATATTGATTATATACAGTAGTGGTGGGAGGGAGAGCCAGATAGATTTATTGTTGTGTAGGAGAGACCATCTGAAGGAGATTAGCAACCGTAAAGTAATAAATGGGGAGAGTGTTGCAGTGCAACATAGGATAGTAGTAACTGAGTGCAGGCTCAGGAAATGTAGGAAAAGTAAAAAGCCAAGGATGGACCCAAAGATAAAGTGGTGGAGATAGAAAGATGTAGATCTGAGATCTATGTTTAAGGGAAGAGTGTTGGAAGCGATAAGGTTGCATGAGGATGTTCAAGATGGTGGATAGATAATAGTAAGGTGATTTTGAGGGTTGTTGAGGAAATTGAGATGAACAGTTTGGCTTCATGCCTGGGAGAGGGACAGTGGATGCCATATTTGCCTTGAGGCAAATGATGGAAAAGCATCGGGGGAAACAGAAAGGACTGCATATGGTCTTTATTGACCTGGAAAAGGCATATGATCGAGTACCACGTCAAGAGGTGTGGAGGTGTATTAGAGAAAAGGGAGTCCCCGAGAGATATGTAAGAATCATCCAAGATATGTATAAGAGGGCAGAGGAAAATGTTAAGAGCAGTGTGGGCTTGACGAAAAGTCTCTCAGTAAATGTTGGTCTGCATCAAGGGTCTGGTTTGAGTCCATACCTATTTGATCTGGTCTTGGATGTAGTAACACAGGGTATTAGAGATCAGTCACCATGGTGTATGTTCTTTGCAGATGACATTGTACTGTGTAGCAACAGACGAGAGGTAGTGGAGGAGAAGCTTGAGGAGTGGAGAAGAGTGATGGAGGATAGAGGACTGAAAATCAGCAGGAAAAAGACAGAGTACTTGAGGTTGAGAGATGATGAGGATGGGGAGGTCAATTTGCAGGGGGAGGTGTTGAAAAGAGCTGAAAAGTTCAAGTATTTAGGATCAACAGTAGCATAGGATGGTGGCCTAGGGTCAGAAATAACCCACACAATACAAGCGGGATGGAAGAACTGGAAGAAAGTGTCTGGGGTGCTGTGCGACAGGAGAATAGGGATTAAGTTGAGGGGTAAACTGCATAAGACAGTTGTGAGACCTGCGATGATGTATGGAGCAGAGACATGGGCAATAAAGAAGACACAAGAGAAAAAACTGGATGTGGCAGAGATGAGGATGTTGAGATGGATGTGTGGGGGTGACAAGTAGAGATAAGATCAGAAACGAGGTAATTAGAGGTACCTCAAAAGTTAGAGAAATATCACATAAGATACAAGAAAGCAGACTAAGATGGTATGGTCATGTAGTTAGGAGGGATGAACAGTATGTTGGGAGGAGGGTGATGGAAATGGATATACTGGGTAGGAGAGGGAGGGGGAGGCCAAAGCGTAGGTGGATGGATTGCATGAATGATGACCTGAGGTCTAAAGGTTTGATGGGTGATGAGGTATGGGACAGGAATATATGGAGAACACTGGCCAGAAACATCAACCCCACATAAAAGTGGGAAAAGATGTAGACGAGGAAGAAGAAGAAGAATAGCACTCTCTTCCACCGAAGAGGTCATATAAAATGTTAATGTGATTAATTAGGCTTTATTTCTATTTACTGTAATGAAATAATGAGTGCTGCTGGTTACTTTTAATCAACTATACTCTGCTTTGATGCCCCAACACTCATCAGAGAGCGAAATCAAGTCTTGATGATGGAGGCAGTAATTTAGTGAAAGCTGATGACTAATTTTGTACATTAGCTCTAGTAATGGCATGAGATTGCTCACAATATATGGAATATATAAGCATGACTGTGAATGGTTGACATGATTATTGATATGGACATGAACATTCTATATATAATATCTTACATATTCTCCATTTTGTTGTACCCACCCTAGTGAGAGCAGGAAATATATATATATATATATATATATATATATATATATATATATATATATATATATATATATATATATATATATATATATATATATATATATATATATATATATATATATATATATATATATATATAGATATATATATATATACATATACTGTGTATATATATATATATATATATATATATATATATATATATATATATATATATATATATATATATATATATATATATATATATATATATATATATATATATATATATATATATAGGGAATCTGTAATATGAACATAGTGGCATTCAGATAGAATGCGCTCATTCCTAAGTATAGCAGATATAAGCTATAAGTTTGGATTCCTTTTAACCTTCTGTGGTGTAGTTGGTAGCGCCTTGACTTAGTAATTATATGTCCTAGGTTGAAGTCCCGGTCGGGGTAAAAAATTATTCATTTATATATATATATATATATATATATATATATATATATATATATATATATATATATATATATATATATATATATATATGTATATATATATATATATATATATATATATATATATATATATATATATATATATATATATATATATATATATATATATATATATATATATATATATATATATATATATATATATATACTGTATATATATATATACTGTATATATATATATATATATATATATATATATATATATATATATATATATATATATATATATATATATATATATATATATATATATATATATATATATATATATATATATATATATATATATATATATATATATATGAATAATTTGTTATCCCGACCGGGACTTGAACCTAGGACTTATAATTACTAAGTCAAGGTGCTACCAACTACACCACAGAAGGTTCAAAGGAATCCAACCTAATAGCTTATATCTGCTATACTTAGGAATGAGCGCATTCTATCTGAATGCCACTATGTTCATATTACAGATTCCCTAACCTCACTCGTGGCTTCATTTTCGCATTTAATTCAACTCCCAATCTCATTCGGGTCCAACAATAACCAAATAAGCACATTACATATGTGAAAACACAAATCATTTTTTTACCCCGACCTCATGCCACCTCCAACAAACCTCTTTCCATACACATCACTTGCATGTCCCACAAAAAATATAGTAAGCCATAAATATACCATAATCAATGGATCAATGAAGCTTTTCAATTCCTAATCATCACATTCAGATGCAGACAACATACTAAGAGATTAATAGAAATAGAAATTAAGTTGAGTATTCCAGTCAGTCAATCGATTAATAATACAGTCAATCTATTTTTTATTTAATCTACTAAATGGTAAAAAATAATCCATTATTAATCCTTACCCATAACAGTTAGATGCAATATTTGGGAAGAATTCCCGGCTACATTAGTCACAATACACTGATAATCACCAGCATTTCGAGCACTTGCCGAAAATATACTTAGAGAACCATCAGGCTTGACAAAAATACCTGTGGGAAAGGAAACACAGTTGGTTTAATATAGCTATTTATAAATTTTGGAAATCATTTTTCCCTTAAACTGCAACGGAGAGTTACAATGAGGAAATACTCTTCTAAACGTTCATCAAATAGCAACTTGGTACTGGATAAATACATAACGGCATGGAGACACAGACAGAACAAACACTGCAGATTGAGTCAATACTAAAAAGCGGTCCAGATTAGGAAATATAGAAATCAAAACAGAGCACATAAGGCAAATGGCATGAATAATTGGTTGTTCAGGAACTTCATGTCAATGTTTATTTATATCAAAGTCTAGTCTCAATCATTTGGTGGTTGCTTTTCTAACATCACGTAAGCTTTCAAACTTTTAGCGTTTTGATACTTTTTTAAAATGATTGTGACTCTTCTGGCTATCTTGACATTATAGAAATTTTGCTGTGTTTTACCATACAATGCGTGTTGCTGAGTAAGAGCTTAACTGTGTAACCACTATTCTTTTCTCTTTTTCTAGGTTACTCAATTCCGGTGATGGGGTTAACATATGTTTCACATTATAATAAATAAGAGACTAGAGATTTTAAAAATATTAACACTGAGAATAATTTCAGCTACTTGACAAGGATTAGGAAATGAATTAAAAGGTGGGTAATAGAATTATTATAAGATTGTCTTCATTAATGCCCTTTAACATAAGGATTTTCCTGTAGCGTCTGTTTCTTCTTTTATAGAAGGGCATATATAATTCCTTGGAATTTTCTACCTTCTTTTTTTTATTTGCAGGAGGGTGACTTTGTTATTCTTGCAGCCTTTTGACTTGGTAAGGCAGGTTCTCCATTTGGTAACTTTACTCTGATGGAAGTTCATGTTTTCAGTGGGGATTTTTTTAATTTTTTTTTTTTTATGATCTGGTTTCGAATATGCTTTATCAAAGTTCTTGGTCTGATGTCTTTGGCTCATACCAATTGTTGGGTGTTTTGGGTCGCTTGTGGTTTGGGATGTTTCATTCAGGTTTTTTGGGTTGGTATTGCTCATAACCTATGATCATCACGGTAAGCAACAGCTATACACAATATGACTAAGCAGCTTGGACTAGATTATTTTTCCCGTTTTATCCCCTCTGACAGTATGCTTCACAATGATTGGTTCCACTTACTGGCAATTCTCCACACAACAACAATAAAAGGATTCACACAGCATTTTGCAGGCTTAAATACAAACCAATCTTCATACTAAGTACACTACAACACTCAATATCAACAAGTTATCATATGGCCATAAGTTCTGCCCATCATTGGAGTGTAGACCCATACGACACTAATAACATAAAATAACATGAACAGTTACTATGTGATGAAGTTATTGAAGTAGCTCCGAAAGGTAACTCTACTCTTGACCTGTCAAGTGAGAATATACCCAAGCTAACCTGCATGAAAAGATAAAAATTACACAATTATACTGTAATGAGCAAACATATTAAAATTAGCTCTTAATTCATAGGTCGTAAGGCATATTAAAGATGCCTATAGCTTCACAAGGCATTTCAGACATGCCTAAAAGTGCCACGCGGCAGTGACGTCCAAAATATCCCATCGCTGCCACCAATATGTCGTGTGACTATCCCACTAGTGTCACCAATGTCGTGGAATTACTATTTCATATGGGGATTAAATATGGTAACGTGGTTGGTGAAAATAGATCAGCTCCTTCTTTATATGTATTTATTTCTAGCTTACATATATATACTCAGAGCTCCCATTACTACAGTTCCCGTCACGAATGATTCCAGATTCCCGCCCCCAAGGGGGAGGCTAGCTAAGCTGTGAACGTCACGTCTGCTCCTGACAAGGCCCGGTCTTTAACTGAATCTTTGTAGTTACTCATGACAGTCGGTGGGGCATTTTGGGCGTCACTGCCGCGTAGCACTTTTAGGCATGTCTGAAATGCCTTGTGAAGCTATAGGCATCTTTAATATGCCTTATGACACTAAAGATGCCTATAGCTTCACAAGGCATTTCAGACATGCCTAAAAGTGCCACGCGGCAGTGACGCCCAAAATGCCCCACTGACTGCTATGAGAGTAACTACAAAAACACAATTTATATATTTTTTTTTGCTATTTTTTTCCTAGTTTTAAGATAATTTTAAGTGAAAACTCAGAGTCTCCCTTAGATATAGGTTTTTAGAATAAGTGCCATTGATAAATTGTACTATTTGCAGAAATCATAAGTTGCTTTCTGCTTAAATATTATCATTGCTTTGCTTCAATATTATCATTGTTTGAATCATGATTAAATCTTTGTGTTCACTGAGTTTGCAGAAGAATCCACTCCTCATTTAGTTCTTGGGTTGAGAGGTAGTATGCAGATCTTTGTGAAGACCATAGACGAATATGTTTTATATTATGTTCATTAAGTCTCATATCAGTTTGTCCTTGAATAATAATCACATATTGTAATTGTGAATGTTTTTACACTCCATAACAAATGTTTTGTTTCAGAAGTATTTCCATTCGTCATGTCCAAATGTATTGTGTACTGCTTGATTAATGAAATAGCTTAATTAGCTTTGTTCTTAAGTAATTTTGCCAATGCTTTCTAGCTATATGTTGCAATTAAGAATACTTAAGTTTGATTTTGTGATGTTGATTACAATGCTTATTATAAAGAACAGATTTTTCTTTGTCAGTTTTTTTGCATAGTAATTTTGGTATTACTGTACTCTGTTTAGATAATTGTATGAGATTGTAATAGTTTCATAAGTCAGTTTCTTAGATAGTTCTGCCCTGTTTTTGTAAAATAATGATAGTTATAAAATTTTAAGGTTCTCATAGAAGTATTGATGTTTCAGTCTGTAATACGATGTATTTCAGTTTGGTGGTGGGGAGTGTCGTAAGGCATATTAAAGATGCCTATAGCTTCACAGGGCATTTCAGACATGCCTAAAAGTGCCACGCAGCAGTGACGCCCAAAATGCCCCACCGACTGTCATGAGTAACTACAAAGATTCAGTTAGAGACTGGGCTTTGTCAGGAGCAGACGTGACATTCACAG
Organism: Halocaridina rubra; assembly: GCA_037179515.1. Classification (NCBI taxonomy): domain Eukaryota; kingdom Metazoa; phylum Arthropoda; class Malacostraca; order Decapoda; family Atyidae; genus Halocaridina; species Halocaridina rubra. The sequence continues at coordinate 44,195 of JAXCGZ010007796.1, forward strand.
CTTAGCTAGCCTCCCCCTTGGGGGCGGGAATCTGTAATCATTCGTGACAGGAACTGTAGTAATGGGAGCTCTGAGTATATATATGTAAGCTAGAAATAAACACATATAAAGAAGCAGCTGATCTATTTTCACCAACCACGCTACCATATTTAATCCCCGTGTGAAATAGTAATTCCACGACATTGGTGACATTAGTGGTATAGTCACATGACACATATTTCTATTGTTACACTACTGGAATATACAACAGTACTGTATGTCTATTCTCTGTAAGAAGCCTTATTACTGGCATATATATATATATATATATATATATATATATATATATATATATATATATATATATATATATATATATATATATATATATATATATATATATATATATATATATATATATATATATATATATATATATATATATATATATCTGTCTGTCTGTCTGTCTGTCTGTCTGTCTGTCTGTGATTACCTAATTGTGATTACCTAATTGTGTTTACGGGAAAGAGCCCAAAGCTCGTATCTTCCCGTCTCCTGATCGGTTCCATTTTTAGACTTAGTGATACTTATCATACCTGTCCTTAAAACTATGGATTGAGGTAGCATTAACTACCTCCTCGCTTAGCGAATTCCAATTATCAACTACTCTTACACTGAAAAAGTATTTCCTTACATCCTGCAAACAAGTTTTCTTCCGAAGCTTCAAACTATGACCTCTAGTTCTAGAGCCAGCCATATCGAAATATCGATCCCTATCCACTCTATCATAACCATGAAGGAATTTAAAGACTGTCACCATATCCCCCCTTACTCTTCTAGCTTCGAGTGATGGCAAGTCTAATTCCCTCAGCCTCTCATCATAACCGAGATTGCGTATTTCTGGCACCAGTTTCGTGGCATGTCTTTGAACTTTTTCAAGCTTAGCTATGTGCTTTTTCAAGTGCGGATTCCAAAAGGGGGCTGCATATTCGAGTTTTGGCCTCACATAGGTTACATAAATATTTCTGAACATTTCCTTGTCCATGTGCCTGAAGGCTACCCTTACATTTGATAAGAATGCATATGCTGCCCTTACTACGCCATTTATATGTATTTCTGGAGACAAATCTGCCAATATGTTTACTCCTAGATCTCTCTCATTTTCTGTCTCCTGAAGTTGTACTCCAGCCACCGAGTAGTCAAGCTTGGGCCTTCTTGCACTTGTACCCATTCTCATTACCTTACATTTTGAGGTATTGAATTTCATTAGCCACTTTTCTGACCACTCATGCAGATTATTTAGATCCTCCTGAAGTTCTCTACCATTGTTCTCGTTTTTTACTTTCTTAACAATCTTTGCATCATCTGCAAACATATTCATGAATGAATTTACAGACTCTGGTAGGTCATTTACATATACAAGGAACAAAAGTGGCCCTAAAACTGAACCCTGTGGAACTCCACTACTAACTCTTCTCCATTCAGACACTGAGTGTCTTACTCTAACCCTCTGTTCCCTTCCTTCTAAGTAAGTTTTTATCCATTCCAAGACATTTCCACCTATTCTAGCCATTGATTGCAGCTTCCTAATAAGTCTCCCATGTGGAACAGTGTCAAACACTTTCTGGAAGTCTAGGAATATGCAATCTGCCCAGCCCTCTCTTTCCTGTAAGATTTGGCTTACCTCATCATAAAATTCTAATAAGTTTGTTACTGTTGATCTTCCTTCTCTGAAGCCATGTTGCCTCACTGACAAAAAGTTGAAGGATTCCAAGTGAAGAGAGATATGTTTCCTTAGTAGTTTCTCCATAACTTTGCAAACTATGCTGGTCAAGGAAACTGGTCTATAGTTCAGAGCCGTATCCCTCCTTCCCTTTTTGAAGATAGGTATCACATTTGCTTGTTTCCAGCATCTTGGAATCTCCCCCGACTCCAATGACTCCTTAAATATGATACTTAGTGCCACTGATATTGTGTTTGCGCATTTTTTAAGCACATGAGGGGATATGTCATCAGGACCTGTAGCTTTATGAACATCTAAATCCATCAGCGCTTTGCATACCTCTGTGGCTGTAAGGTTGATGTTCTCTAATACCGGCCCTTGAGCTTCTATCACTGCAATCTGAGGGGGTGGGGTATTTTCTACTGTAAATACTGACTGAAACTCCTTGTTCAATTCTTTGCAGATCTCTTCGTCCGTCTCAGTGATGCTTCCATCCGCTCTCTTTAGCCTTAAAACCTGTTCTTTTACCTTCAGTTTTCCTCTGATAAAGCTGTGGAAAAGCTTGGGATTTTCTTTAGCCTTCCTGGTGATGTCCCTCTCATAATCTTTCTCTGCCTCTCTCCTTTTACTTAGGTAGTCATTTCTTGCTCTTTTGTAGGTTTGCCAGGCATTTATGTTTTTTCTCCTCCTATACCTTTTCCAGCATTTGTCTCTCCACTCCTTAGCTCTTTTACACCCATTATCGAACCATTTCTCTCTGGCATGAATTACACCTACTTTGGTGACAGGTATGCAGCAATCTACTATCTTCCCATATTTCTCACAAAAGATGTCATACATTTCTTGTACAGATTTGTTGTAAAATAAGGTTCTCCAGTCAATAACTGCAAAAAGCTCATTCATTTTGATGTAATCTCCTTTCGGATAGTTCCTCCTCATGTCCTCAGTGCCTCTACTCTCAGGAAGAATGTCTTCAATGATATACTCCATCAACAACACACAGTGGTCACTCTTTCCAATTGGTGGTTCATACTCAATATTTTCAATATCCAACACATTATCTGTGAACACCAGATCAAGTAGTGATGGCTCATCCCCACCCCTGGCTCTTGTTGGTTCCATTACATGTTGGTGTAGGAAATTCCCTTGTACGCAATCTAGGAATCTTGCCCCAAAGGAGTCCTCACCACTGTGTGGGTCAAGATTTATCCAATCTATCTCTTTATGATTAAAGTCTCCCATAATCAAAATCCTACATTTTTTCTCCCGCGCCATGTTAACAACTGAGTTTATGACTTCAATCGTACCTATATGACTTTCCTCATAAATTTCAAGCCTATTTTGGTTCCTTGGTGGGTTGTATACAACAGTTATTATAATGCTCTCTGACCCAGTATTTATGCGAGCAACAAGAAATTCCCTGAACTCACTTTCTATAGCCAAGTTTATCTCTTCAACTTGAATCCTCTCACTTATGAGCAGTGCTATCCCTCCACCAGTCCTCTCAGATCTTTCGACCCTTAGTATTCTGAAGCCCTTAGGAAAAACTGTGACACTGTTTATGTCCTCACTCAACTTAGTCTCTGTAATTGCTACTATATCTGCCTTACTGTTGTGAATCCTATCTTTTAATTCTACTGCCTGTCTATCTATCTATCTATCTATCTATCTATCTATCTATCTATCTATATATATATATATATATATATATATATATATATATATATATATATATATATATATATATATATATATATATATATATATATATATAGTTTTAGTGTTTAAAACTGCAACACTATACTAACTATGCAAACTTTAATTTTTCCCTTTACCTTTTTGCCCAGAAACTGGCTCTCCATTATGCATCCAAAGAACACTTGGGGTAGGATTCCCCATAACAACATTACAGGGCAGAGTCACTGGAGAATCTTGAATTACATTTAGATTTGGATCTGGAGGAGCAGCTATCAAAGGTGCCACTGAAAATCAGACTTTGTGATATCACTTGCAAGAATATAATTATGAAATGTTAGCATTAATATGGAGCTTCACACAGATATTCAATAAGGTGTTAGAAAGATCCTTTACAACCATATGTTGTGGAGCAACTTGAACTTACATAGTCCAGAAACTGACATCGATGCCTGAAGTTCCAACTTTCCATATTGATTTTCCAAAGTACAAACATATACGCCTTCATCCTCCACTGCTACAGCTGTGAATAATAATAATAATAATAATAATAATAATAATAATAATAATAATAATAATAATAATAATAATAATAATAATAACAATAATAATAATAATAATAATAATGATAATAATAATAATTCCTCAAACTAAAAATTATAAATATAGATGTTATTTAATATACTATTCATATTTACAGAACCAAAGCAGTTGTTGTGTATTTACATTGTTCAACAGAAGAGTGCAAAATTCTATCTAGCAAAGAGTGACTCTAAATAGCTTACCAACCTCTTACTCTGAGATTTCCATCCAGATCTAAAGTAATATGAGAGGGTATGGGCCTTCCATCCAGTCTCTTCCAGGATATTATTGGCTCTGGAACTCCTACACCATAGCAAGACAGGCCTCCTGAGTTACCAATGGTTATTATAGTATCTGAAAATAGAATTCAGATTGTTACTGTATTGTAGAGTTAAGCAAAAAAACTTAATCAATTTCAGTATCTATTTATGCATCTATCTATTTGCCTGAGGCCACAATCCACGACAAGACCTTTCCTTATTAACTTTTTTTACTCATGCTAACAAATCCATCTTTCTTCAGATAAACATACTGTCAAACTCCTACCTTTTACTCCCATTGCTCCACAATCATGCACAATTAAAGATCTATTAACCAGTTTTTGGTTGACGTTTTTATACCAGATCCTCTTGAAATAATAATAATAATAATAATAATAATAATAATAATAATAATAATAATAATAATAATAATAATAATAATAATAATAATAAAAGTCACTTATCTATGAAGGTCGTAATCCCCTATGTAATGAAAGTGGCTGAGTGAAAACGCATGCCCACCAGAGGATTTACTCACAACATGCTTCATATCTTAGCACCACGGGGGTGAAGGGTCATCCTATTTTCCACCCCCCTCCTTCACTGGATGGCTCACACTCAAGTGCATGCATGGCACTTCTCATCTACATTGGGACACGACAGCCGTAGCTGGTTTAGACCTAATGCTTCAACTTACGTTGGCACCCTACCCACACCCACCCATCCCAGTCTGCAGCATTAAACAGGTACAAGAACACATCTTGGGGAGCATCATACATTTACAAACTATATCCACCCATCCTGATCTCTGACACTCTCTTTCTTGTTCCTCTGACATATCAACTGCATCCAAGGCTCTTTGACTTTCTAAGCTTCCTTCTTCTCTCCTCACTCACTTCACTAGTCATTTTTCATTCATTCCCTCCATATGCCCAATCCACCTCAGCACTTTTTAATTTACTTTATCAGGCAGCTTTTTCCAATGCCTCTTATCTGCCGCACCTCAGTATTTCTCACTAAATCCATTCTTGACATACCTATCATTCCTCATCTCTACAGATTTATTCTGCTCCTCTCATCTGTTGTTGTTAAAGTCTATGATCTATACATTGACATGGGCACAAAAATTTCTATGCATCAACTTTCTCTTTGCAGACTACACCTAAATACTTATCTATCATCACACTTTTTAATCCACTTAGACACAACTCGTTTTTCTCATTCAGTAACTCCCATACTCATCATTTCCTCTGTGCATTCTCCACTTCCTCAAGCATCTCACCATTTACTCTTTCATCCAACCTGCCACCATCAACCTTCTTTGTGGACCTCATTACTTTACATTTATCCACATTAACTCTTAACTTTCTTTTCTAATATAGCCTTCGGAACTCACTCACCAAATTCACCTCAGACAAAATCACTTTCACAGTTCCTGACACTCTACTACTCATGCTAGATTTTAGGCTATTTTTAGCAAACTGGTCCTTAGCCAAAAACCTCTCCAAAAGCTTCTGCAACTCAAGCTTTCCCCCTCTCATTCGTTCTGATGGTTCTATAGCTTGCCCTCCCACTGACAAAGCCACTCTCTTTGACTCTCATTTTTATGCCAACTCTTCAATCAATGATTCCAGCGCACCTGTTCCTCAGTCTTTTCCCCTCTCTAACCCTGTGCCCTCCCTTATCCTTTCTTCACGCAAAGTTCATTAGGTTCTTCGCTCGCTAAAGACAAACAAGGCATCTGGTCCCGATGGCATCCCTGCAAGGTTCCTTAAGGAGTTTGCACATGAACTGGCTCACGTAATTTGCCGTCTTTTTCGCCTCATTCCTTCATCTTGGAAACATGCTCTAGTGCAACCTGTTCCTAAGAAGGGTGACCGCTCTATTCCTTCTAACTACCAACCTATTGCCCTGACCTCCTCTATTGCTAAAGTTTTCGAAACTTTGCTCAATGCTCACTTCTTGAAACGCCTTGAATCTAACTCACTTATCTCCGATCACCAGTATGGCTTCCACAAGGCAAGATCCACTGGTGATCTCCTGTCCTATCTTACTCGTGTATGGTCATCTTCTTTGAGGAAATATGGGGAATCCTTTGTCATCGCCCTTGATATCTCTAAGGCTTTTGACAGAGTCTGGCACAAGGTTCTGTTGGCTAAACTCCCTGCCTATGGCTTTACCCCTTCTTTCTGTTCTCTGATTTCCAGTTTTCTTACTGACCGTTCTATATCTGTAGTTGTTGATGGCACGACATCTAGCCCTTTCTCTGTTACCAGTGGTGTTCCACAGGCTCTGTTCTTTCACCTACTCTCTTCCTTCTCTTCATCAATGATCTTCTACAATCTCCATCTTCCTCTCTTCTTCATGCCTTTGCTGAAGATTCTACCCTTCACTTTTCCTTTGCTTTTCCTTCTCAACCTTCATCTGTTACTCGTAATCAATCTCGTATTACTCTTTCTTCAACTCTTAACTCCGATTTGCAGAGAGTATCTGAATGGGGCACTCAAAATTTAGTTAAATTCAATGCCTCCAAGCCACAGTATCTGGCTATCTCTTCATCTTCTCCTCCTGATAATCCTATTGTATTCGAAACTAATGAAATTTATCCTCTTAACTCTATCAACATATTAGGAATCCATATAGCCTCTAACTTGTCTTGGAAGAATCACATAATCCAAATGTCTAAATCTTCATGCAAATAATTGGGGGTTTTGTTTAGTTTTTGCCATTACTTTTCCTCATTGCAGTTACTTAAAATTTACAAAGGTCTTATCCGCCCCTGCTTAGAATACTGCTCACACATCTAGGGTGCTTCTTCTTTTACTTATCTTCTTGATAGGGTTGAATCTAAGGCAGTCAGACTCATTAATGATCCTTCTCTTACTTCTAACCTGGATTCTCTCTCTCTCCACCGAAAGGTATCTTCCCTTTCGCTTTTCTGTCGCTACTACTTCCATCGCTGCTCTGATGAGTTGGCGAGTTGCATCCCTCCTCCACTGCCGAGGCCGCGTAACACTCGCCAAGCGGTCTCATCTCATAGGTAATGTGTGGAGATTTGTAGCTCGCAGATTGGTCGGTACAGACTCTGGAACTCTCTTTCTCCTTCTGTCTTCCCGAATTCTTATGACCTTTCATCCCTCAAAAAGCAGATCTATCGTCATCTCAGAGACTAGTCCTCCATAGCTATGGGTTCTCTGTACTTTGACTGCTTTTTCTGTCTGTCGTTTTCCTTTGTGTGACATTACCTCATCTCTGCCTTGCCCGTAACCTTTTCCTTTTCCTTCGTCTTGGTATTTTCTCGTGCCCGGGCCTTTATTGATGAGGGCAGTTTCTGCCTGTCCCGGTGTCACACTCTTAAAAAATAAAAATCCTCTTATTTCTTACTATTACACACGCTCAACACTGTCTCTCTAAAAATCTTATCATATGCACTATAAATGTTCGAGAATACCAAAAATACTACCTTACCTTTCTCTAAATATTTCTCACAAACACTTGGTCTCTCTCTCTCTCTCTCTCTCTCTCTCTCTCTCTCTCTCTCTCTCTCTCTCTCTCTCTCTCTCTCTCTCTCTCTCTCTCTCTCTCTCTCTCTCTCTCTCTCTCTCTCTCTCTCTCTCTCTCTCTCTCTCTCTCTCTCTCTCTCTCTCTCTTTGTTTCTCTCCTAATTCTCTCAGTCAACACTTACCCATATATCTTACCCACTATACAGCAAACCAATCCTCCAGAAACTACACAGTCATAGTTATCAATGTTCAAGAATACCAAAAATACAACCTTACCTTTCTCTAAATATTTCCCACAAACACACTCTCTCTCTCTCTCTCTCTCTCTCTCTCTCTCTCTCTCTCTCTCTCTCTCTCTCTCTCTCTCTCTCTCTCTCTCTCTCTCTCTCTCTCTCTCTCTCTCTCTTAGAAAATTCTGACCTTCTCAGTGATAATGTGGAAAAGCGAGTGAATGATTTTAATAAGTATTTTGCTGAAATAGGTAAATCCACATATGAAAAGTCCCAAGATAATAATGACTTGATTATTAATCAACCACATAATTGCCAGCCTCCAGCTGAAAGAAATATTATCAATAATTTTAGACCGCACCCAATCGATTTAGTCACACTTATTCTTATCATAAAGAACCTCAAACCAACAAACTCTTGTGGTTCCGATGGGATACAACTTCGCTTCCTAATTGACTCATTGCCAGTTACAGTATTTTTCATTTTAGTCATTGTTAATACATCCATTGTTACAGGCATTTATCCTAACCTCTGGAAGCATCCCTATATCATCCCCGTTTTTAAGAGTGGAGATACTAATAATGTTGAAAATTATAGGCCAATCTCTCTTCTCAGCATTCTGTCTTAAATACTTGAGAAGGTAGTTGCCACCCAGTTAATAAATTTCCTTGAATCAAATTGTCTATTATGTGAAGAACAACACGGTTTTCGGCCTAAACTTTCGACCGAGACGGCCCTACTTAAAATTACTGATAAAATTTATAGTAATATTGAAAATAAGAAAATATCACTTTTATTATTGTTAGATTTGTCTAAAGCATTTGACAGTGTACACCATCAAATTCTAATGAGAAAACTTTCCAAAGTTCATGTTGACTCATTTTGGTTCGAAAATTATCTGAAAGATCGAATTCAATCAGTTCGAATGGGCTCGACTCTCTCTTCTTCTTTAGATATCAGTTTTGGCGTTCCTCAGGGTTCAATTTTGGGTCCTCTGCTTTTCCTAATATATGTTAATGATTTACCTCAATTTATAAGAGATTGCCTACTTGTTATGTATGCTGATGACACCCAGATTATGCTTACTGGTGACATTGATAGAATTCCTGAAATCTTAAAAAGGGCTGAAGATATATTAAACTGTGCCAAAAGTTATTTTAACAGTAATGGTCTTTTACTGAACGAAAATAAAACTAAATTCGTTATTTTTGGATCAAATCAATACCTGTCCCGCATTCCTGAGAACATCAGTATAAATTTCAACAATGTTTCACTCTTCCCATCTAATAAGGTTAAAAATCTAGGAGTTATTATGGACAGTACCATGACATTTAATTTTCATATCGATGAACTACATAAAAAAGTGAACGGGACCCTTATTTACTTGAACAGAGTCTATGAAAGATTCGAGCCTGATTGTAGGGTAATTGTAGTACAAACATTGATTTTAAGTATTCTCAACTACTGTCTAAGTGTTTGGGGTTCCACGGCTAAGACCCAGATGTTACGAGTGAAAAGGCTCCAGAATTTTGCTGCAAGAGTTGCCATAGGGGGGGTGCATAAATATGATCACGTGACTCCCCTCTCTGAGAGATTAGGTTGGCTAAGGATGGACATGAAGTTTATATATAATATCTGTCTTTTAGTTTTTAAAATAAATCATGGAATATTACCGGAATGGCTCTTCTCATTGCCAACAGTTAATCAAGTGCGTATCAATAACGTCAACACCAGATATCAGAATTCTTTTTACGTGCCCAGAACTTCCACTGATATTGGGGCAAGAGCCTTAAATGTAATGGGCCCGAGACTTTGGAACTCTTTACCCGCAAACTTAAGAAGCTGCCAAACATTACCCTCACTTAAATCTCATCTTTTAAATCACCTACTTAATAAGTGATTTTAGTCTCATTATTATCCTCCCATTGGGTAGACGAAGTGTACTTATGCATATTTTAATGTGTAAATTTTTTGATTTTGTGCTTTGCAAATTTCATTTGTTTTATTTTGACATTTTACATTGTAATTTGTAATTAGATTAATTATCATGTAATAGCCATTTTTGATGGAATAAAGTTTTTGACTTTGACTTTTGACTTTGACTCTCTCTCTCTCTCTCTCTCTCTCTCTCTCTCTCTCTCTCTCTCTCTCTCTCTCTCTCTCTCTCTCTCTCTCTCTCTCTCTTCTCTCTCTCTCTCTCTCTCTCTCTCTCTCTCTCTCTCTCTCTCTCTCTCTCTCTCTCTCTCTCTCTCTCTCTCTTTGTTCCTTTCCTAATTCTCTCAGTCACCACTTGCCCATACATCTTACTCACCACACAGCAAACTAATCCTCCAGAAACTACACCATCATAGTTATCTGCCATCCACTTGCATTGTGCAACTCCACATACACTCCAATCAATCAAGACTTGCCCTTCCCTGCAATGCACACTCATCGTCTCACCATCCATTACACTATTGCTTCTGTACCTTTTGACTGGTATGTCATATAGCACCCATTTAGCCCTGGAGCTTTATCAGCTTTCATTACCTTCAGAGCCACTTGCATCTTCCCTGTTGCTACTGCACCAGCAATATTACCATTTTTCATTAGCATTCTCCTAGCATCTATTACTGCTATGATCACAACCCCTATCATCCTCTACATACAACACTTCCTTAAAATATCTGCCCATCTCACTTTTGCTTCCCTCTAGTCCACTCTAATCACTTAACCCCATCCTACCTATGAGACTCTTCTCTTTGCATTCTTATTGGTTTCTTTCAAAACATCATTTCATTAAATTAAAAAATCTAAAACATATATCTACCCCACCTCACAGATCATTGCCCTTCTCACCATACTTTTGCAATTTTCCTCTTCACTGTATGCTTCCTCAAATCCCATTTGCAATCGTACCTCAAATGCACACTTCTTTTAAGTCAATAGTGCACACAACTCTTTATGACATCATTACCACCTTTTATTCTACTTTCAACCACTCACCTCATCCCACACATATATCCACACACTTCAGTGGATTTAATAATCTATAAACGCAAACACACACGCACAAAAAATATATATAACCAGCAGGTAAACTAGGTAAACTAATATCGTAAAACTTAGGATTTTATCTTGCAAAGTGCAAGAAAAACAAGTCATACGAAGTTGTCACCTGTAGCAACTGAAGTGGCATGTAGGGCAATAACAGTGATTCTCATTCTTTCCTTGAAAAAGGAAAGTCATGCATAATAAGCATAGTTATGGTGTAATCTGTTAAAGCAATATCTATCTGAAAGCATGTGAGTTGGTCTGGACTACAGCTATATAATCACAATAGCGTCTTGCAAAACCTACCAAAGGCCCTTTATACTATCATAAACACCGTTAATGCAAGTTTTATCTTTCCGTAGTAAACTTCTTACCAGTAGGTTTTTGGATAATGGAGGGTGGATACCCAACTCTGAGATCAATTTCTGCATGATCAGATCCAGCAGCATTCGAAGCTATACAGGTGTATCTCCCTGCATCACTTTCCTGTACTCCATATATGCACAGACTTCCACCATCAATCTAACAAAAAATGATCCAGAGAATGGATTATTCTTGATTCTGGAACTGATCACATCTATGGCCATAGTCAAACTACTTTAAGTGTAATTTTATGGATCAAGGATATGTTATTTTTCAATGCAAAGGTAAGCTTGTTACTCCCAAAGGAATGCGACTAACATTACGCCATTGATCCTAGAACTAGATTGAGTATATTTATAAAATCGTTTCCCTTTTCTGCAAAAATAAGAGTGTAATAAAATATATACTAGACCAACTAGGTAGCTCAATAGATATAGAGGCTTGGGGGTGCTAACCTGCAACACTCATCAAATTCTCCCAATGGAAGTTATATTTGCTTTAGTAACTTTACTATTCCAGTACCTATTTTTAACACTCTCTATACTAATGATGTGTGGATAAGGTAAACCATATGTCAAATGCATAACAGAGATTAATCAAAATCCTATTTTAGCAATTACATTAATTATGACTTTTATACAATATTCACCTCACTTGCAACTTACCTCAATAAATGGCAATGGTGTAACTTCTAAATTACCATCTTTAAGCCATCTGACAGAGGGTGTTGGTGTGCCACTCACTGAGCAAAAGAGGGTTGCCTGTATCAAAAAGTTAGAGATCTCAGTGTGTTGGTAATTGACTGATTGAAAGTGAAAATAAAAACGAGATAAAAATGGTTAAGGACTACATTAAATGAGCAGAAACTAAATACACGCAGCGACAACAAATAAAGAGAAGCTGCTGGACAAGCAGATGACAACAGGAGAGAGTTGGAGTAATTATATGCGAAAATTGCTTACTGAATGTAATGGAGTAATACCCATCAAACCACTTACCCCCCAATAACACAAAATTTTATTCTGAAGCAACTTAAATCTCTTCAAGCTTGGAAATGTGACAATTGTTAAATGCATACAGTAAAAAATAATATATGAAGCACACATAATAAAAGCATATACATATTCCAATAACCAAGACAGTGTCATAGCTTACCGTATCTCCATTTCCCACAAGAATTGCATCAGTGGCTACTATTACACTAGGAGCTTCTATAAATGCCAGAGTTGCTGATACTTCGGCTGAAAACATATTAAATATGTTTATGATATAAACAACAGCCAAAAGATCAAAATTATCAACTGATATCTCTAACATTTATTCTTTCCTTCTTTCAAGAGATATATAATGGCAACTATGAAATTACTGCAGTGTAATATGTAGGTTTTATTGCTTTACCTGTTCCTGCAGTACTGTATGCCTTACACGTATATATTCCAGCATCATTCTGTCTGGCACTCTGAATTTTTAAAATCTGATCACTCTCTTCTGCAGACATACGTCCCTGTGTTCCAGTCAAGATGATTTCACCGCTCCACCACTCCACCCTAGGCTTAGGAAAACCTCGGGATATGCAAGAGACACTAATGTTTTCACCTTCTCTGAAAGGAACCATTTCAGGGAGAACTGCTACTTCAGGAGGGGATTGAACAGATACATGGATTTCACGAGCTCTTCTTCCTCCTTTATATTTTATGAGAATGAAAAAAATATGAGAAATATTAGTAAATATATAAAAAAAATTATTTTCATTGATACCTTGAATTTAATTGGTAGCTACACAAAGTAGAGAGATTTAGATTTAGAATAAACATAGATACACTATGGTATAACACAAAATAATAATATCAACAATGAAAATGACCAAAATACATAAATACATCAAAATCAAAGCAATTTTAATCTTAATGAGCAAACTGAAATGAAAGGATATTTCTAAACTTTTTGAGTTCAATTTAAGTATCACTAATTATATGAGAATAAGGCCAAATTTAAAGATGTGTGAATAGTTAATATTTAGAACAACGACTCATTATGAGGATACATAACTTGCCTTCATTAGCTGCAGTGCACCTAAACCAACCCCCATCCTCTGCTGTAACATCCTCAAGTAGCAGTGAATTATTTTCAAGTACCCGATATCCATTCATATCTTCTATATTCATAAATTCACCAGCTGAAAAAGTGAAATGAATATGAACAACAATTGCAAAACATAATGGGATATATGAAAGGCTAATAACTCAACACCAATGAAAACCTGCACGATGATCTATGAAAAGACTTACAAGATTGTACAACTTCTGACTTTTTATAGTCACAGTCATTACTTAGTCTAGCATTTGCCAATAAACATAAGGAGTGTAAAAGTGCACTCAATCAAGTATGGGTACTTTGTACTAATTGTCGAGAATTCTTACTAACTCTTACCTCATATTCAAGAAGTAGCTTTTGGAAACAACAAGCATTTTGTGACTGTTACAATAATGAAAATAAAATGTGATATATATTAATATAAAACACTAAGATACATTTAATTGTTACTTTCAGAGATAGGGCAAGTTAATGGCTCATAGAAGTAATGATAAAAGGTACTAAATAAAAGCATTGCCTACGCATAAGCAAATCTAGAGCCCTCCTCATTATCATGGAGACATCTTTCAGGTAGAGAGTAACACCTTACTCGTTTCAACTCTTCCAAAGAAATCTTGCACTTGGCCAAGAATGATGTAGCGAGACCATGTCAGGTTATACTCCACCGTTGAGGTGACGTCACAATTCAATATAGCTGGCCGGGATGGGGCCAAGGAGGCATTTGCTGGTGCTGCAATCTGTGGGGGTGGCTCTGCAGTGGGCATATAGACACACTAATAGGAGTAAGTATTAAAAGAGCTACAATATTAAGGAATGCAAATTATCATAACTATTACATTAAGAAGTATGTTTGATATGAGTTCAAAGATCTACTGTGAAATACACAATGTGTCAAATAATACTTTTTAACTACTACTTGTCTCGTAAGGACCCAGTTAAGATCTTTAACAGAACAGGCTGATATACTCTAAATATATCGAAAACACAATAAAAGCTTGATAATAAGTGCTTTTGCATAACGTAATCTCATTTTCTCATAAATGCATTTTAATATTTGCAGTATTTCAACCTCTTCTGAAATATAAAAATAAACAAGATGCATTTCAATCTATACTTAGAAACATTCAAAATAGATATTTCTGAAGAAATGAGAACTGGATTTACTGAATATAATAAATTACCATATAAATCCACAAGTGAAAGCTTAATCAAAGAGCAAAGACAATCAATGATAAAATCTGTATCAGTATTTCTTCCTGTTGTTAGTACATGGTCAAAGGGCACAAAAAACTGATATTTCTGTATGATACCCAGCATTCATAATACTATTGGGGTATGTCTTATTCCACCCATGTATCCTTTGCATACTAAAAAGTCAGATGTACTGCACTCTTTTCAACTATTCTGGAGATACTTCAACAACAAACTACTGAGAAAACAAAGTACTACTTTAGAAGTTTAACATGCTAGATATCACAGACTTCCTTCACCTTTCATATCCACAAATATGGTGGAGGAGGCACTACCAGCAACATTTCTAGCAACACAAGTGTACCTTCCTTCATCTTCTCTGACTGGTGACTCAATGGTGTATTCTACTTCTGCTGACTGACTGAGGAAGATTATTTGATATCATATATTAATTCATGGAATTGGAAAATCTCCTCATAGTAGAAATCCTCTGGCAGCCACCGTCTTAGTAAATATTTAGGGAAAATAAACGTAAGGCATGTGGCACAAACAAGTTTTTTTTTCTTTAAATACAGTTTCTGTTAAACAGGTACCCATCTCAGCTTATGAATAATATAACTATTTTATAAAATGAATACGACAAAGTCTGCTTTAAAACCTAATATATTCCTATAATACTATTGTATTAACAGAGATAATAGAAATAAAGAAATAAACTTACGGATATGCTCTTTCCTCTACAAGTTCAATGCCATCTTTTTGCCACGACAAGCTGAAAGGCACTAATGTTTGGATGTGACAGGAGACCTTTAAGGGCAAGTCAAAATATCCATGTACCCTCTCCATAGATGTTACTTCTGGAGGAACTGTATATCAGGATAAAATAAAGGTAAAGAAATGGAAAATATTATGGCAAAATTAATACAGGTATAGGCACTTTAAGTTTTGGAATTAATGTGACTTTAACTAATTCCTATACTATATTTGCATTTGCTTTTAGGAGAAAATACAAACACATATTGATGACATTTCAGATCAAAAGGTTATGTTCCTTCACTGATTAATCCAACAAAACCTTATGCATTTACCTATATATATATATATATATATATATATATATATATATATATATATATATATATATATATATATATATATATATATATATATATATATATATATATATATATATATATATATATATATATATATATATATATATATATATATATATATTATCAGTAGTAGGGACAAATTCTGCATTTCTCATGAGACTTAGAATATATAAGCATTTAACTGATCTAATTCTGATTATGTCATCTTTCTGTCACATGCATTCTTTTCTATGTATCAAACAATTATTTCTAGAGAGAAATGACTTAAGGAACATTTAAGCTCTGTCTTGCTACTTTCCCTTTACTGCACATTGTGTATCTTAAGAGATTTTCCAGTGCAGTAGGTATGAGTTTAATACAAAACTTGCAACCTAATGATAATTACTAAGATGACTGTAATAGCAAAGTAACAACAACTGTAGCTGTCTGATAGCCATTTCATTTTATGATCACAGGGATGAACTTACAAGGTAACTGTGAAGTCACAGCAGTTGGAGAAATCCTCTCAAACTGGTAACCATTTTGATCTCTGCCAAAAATCTGAGAAAAAATATAAATAAAATAACAATAAATATCATTTTAACAAAGATACATGAAAAATGAGATACGAATTAAAAAAAAACGTGTGAAAATGTTCTTTCGCCATTGGCAATCATTGTTATTGTTCCTTTAAGTAGATGTCCAGGAATGTATCTTTCAGACAAAATGACTATATGCAAGTTTTTTTGCGTACTTCAAAGAGGAAATATTTCATGGTCGTCATGTCGACTACTGTAGGATGAAAATTCAAAAGATTTACTGTACCTTGATATTAAATGACTCTTCAGGAGCAATGAAGGATGTGCCATTAAATATGCTTTCAGGGCCTGGGAGTCTAGTCAGAGGAATGTCATGTAGAGTAACACCATTGAGTGAAATCATCTGCAGTCTGTATAGATCACCAAATTCTGTTACGTCCGCAGGTTTCACGACCACATATGAAGTACCTCCTGGGGGTTTATGCAATATACAATTACAAATAATGCACTTAATTTCTGTCATGCATGTGATAGGTAACTGGATGAGTAAGTATGGTTGGTGTAAAGGAAGGGATATAGGCGCATGTCAATCAGTTTCAAGAAAGTTTCATATTCCTACCCAAGAATTAAGGAATAAAAGATGAAAGAAGTTAGACGGCTGATGATGACTTACCCAAATTTAAGAGGCAGGCTGACATCAGTAGATAATAATAAAAAGGACAGTAATTGACCTAACTTGAATATCTATTACTTTACGTATGATAGAACTGTAGGTTTCAATATGATGAATGCATTAAATTATTCCAACATTTTTAACATAAAATAAGTTATTTGAAACTTTAGTGACGATATATGCAATTATTTTTACCTAGCTATATTCATAAAGAGATCAAACATCCATTCCAAAAAGAGACACTACAATTATTACCTGTATGCAGAGTCTTTGAAAGTATAATAATTAACAAGCTTAACTTAAGAGGAAAAGTGTCAAATAGTCAAAGATTGCTTTGTAGAGTTTATGAATGCTGAGAATTTTTCATGAGCATACCGAAGTCGATGTCAATCTATCTTGGTGTGATTTTTTTTTTAAATTAAGCTTGTCAATGAATATGTCATTTGTGCTAGAAATAAATGCTACCATATTTTTTGGTTCATAAAGTGACTTTCTTTAGCTAAAATTCTTATAGAGATTATTCAAAATCCAGATATGTAGCCTAAGAAACTTTGATTACCAATTAAAATTTTGAGTTAAAAGTATTTTCATGGATACTTTCTCTGCTGAGATTGCAGATATGGCAGAAAAAAGCTCTGCTACTTAATCTATTATAACTTTGTCAAAGTTCAGAGTAATGGTAAACTATGAGATTCAAGAGCAAGAACCAGCTATATGTCTCCAACAATTCAGCAAATGTTTTATCCAGTATTATAAAAACTTAGTAATCAGAGACAAGTAGAGCCTGGGCAATATTCCGACTGCTTGTTGGGACAGACTTGCTGCCAGTACATGATTCAAATATAACTTTTTAAGGGAGATTAATTCAGAAAACCGGAAGAGTGCTCTTGGAAAGCTCTGTCAGCTATGAAAGTGTGAAGGAGGTAGCTACTTGGTGCAATACATTACAGACTGCAAAAGCTAAGAGATATCAGACATGAACTGAAACATATTGAGCTTTGTGAGTATATTTGCCATGTTATCAATATATATCCTATATCAATTGTACTAGACAAATAAAAATGCAATTATTTATTCATAATTCTTCCTTTAGAAATTGACTGTACACATTAAAGCTGTACTGGTGTCAAGTGTCTCTGACTTAAATAATCTCTCTCTCTCTCTCTCTCTCTCTCTCTCTCTCCTCTCTCTCTCTCTCTCTCTCTCTCTCTCTCTCTCTCTCTCTCTCCTCTCTATTAAAGACCCCTGAAGTCGAGCGACCTCCTCATCTCGAAGACATTTGGTTGACTGTTCAGAGTAGGAAATTCCCTTCATTCATCCTGGGATGTGTATATAGACACCCTCATGCACTCAACGACACCTTTGATTACATCTCCGAGGTATTTCGGTCGGTCTGTTTGAGGAGCAAACCTCTCATTATTATAGGCGACTTCAGTGATAATCTCCTTCTTCCTAATAATAAAATGGGGAAATTAATTCAATCCCTCCACTTAAATCAGCTTGTGAATAAAGCAACCCGTATCACCGCTAATTCCTCCAGCCTAATTGATCTTATAATTACCAATACACCTAGTTTTATAGTTCACCACGATGTCTTACCTTGTCCTGTAGGAGACCACGAGCTTCTAATAGCTACAGTTAATGTCAGGAAGGAAAAGAGACCGCCAATTGCTAAAACTTTCCGATCTCTTGAGAATTATTCTCAAAATTGTTTCTGCGACACTCTTCTTAATGAATACAACATTTTAAATTCAATACTAACTACAGATTGTGTAAATTATCAAGTTTCTACTTTTACTGATGTTTTTACGAGATGTTTAAATGAATGTGCCCCTCTTACAACCAAAGTCATGACACGCCCTCCTGCCCCGTGGATTGACTCTCAGTTAAAAGAGCAAATGAAAAGGAGAGATGACCTCCTAAGGCAATTTAAATCTGATAGACAAAACTCCGAGATGGAAAGAGCCTATAGAAGAGAAAGAAACCTTACTAAAACAATGTTGTCCGAAAAGAAGAAAAATCATTTCAGGGAAGAATTTTCCAAGTATAGGGGAAATATCAAAGGAACTTGGAATGTTATAAAAAGAATAATTCCTGCAAATAAGGAAATCTTAGAAAATTCTGACCTTCCCAGTGATAATGTGGAAAAGCGAGTGAATGATTTTAATAAGTATTTTGCTGAAATAGGTAAGTCCACATATGAAAAGTCCCAAGATAATAATGACTTGATTATTAATCAACCACATAATTGCCAGCCTCCAGCTGAAAGAAATATTATCAATAATTTTAGACCGCACCCAATCGATTTAGTCACACTTATTCTTATCATAAAGAACCTCAAACCAACAAACTCTTGTGGTTCCGATGGGATACAACTTCGCTTCCTAATTGACTCATTGCCAGTTACAGTATTTTTCATTTTAGTCATTGTTAATACATCCATTGTTACAGGCATTTATCCTAACCTCTGGAAGCATCCCTATATCATCCCCGTTTTTAAGAGTGGAGATACTAATAATGTTGAAAATTATAGGCCAATCTCTCTTCTCAGCATTCTGTCTAAAATACTTGAGAAGGTAGTTGCCACCCAGTTAATAAATTTCCTTGAATCAAATTGTCTATTATGTGAAGAACAACACGGTTTTCGGCCTAAACTTTCGACCGAGACGGCCCTACTTAAAATTACTGATAAAATTTATAGTAATATTGAAAATAAGAAAATATCACTTTTATTATTGTTAGATTTGTCTAAAGCATTTGACAGTGTACACCATCAAATTCTAATGAGAAAACTTTCCAAAGTTCATGTTGACTCATTTTGGTTCGAAAATTATCTGAAAGATCGAATTCAATCAGTTCGAATGGGCTCGACTCTCTCTTCTTCTTTAGATATCAGTTTTGGCGTTCCTCAGGGTTCAATTTTGGGTCCTCTGCTTTTCCTAATATATGTTAATGATTTACCTCAATTTATAAGAGATTGCCTACTTGTTATGTATGCTGATGACACCCAGATTATGCTTACTGGTGACATTGATAGAATTCCTGAAATCTTAAAAA
The DNA here is from genome assembly GCA_037179515.1 of Halocaridina rubra. NCBI lineage: Eukaryota > Metazoa > Arthropoda > Malacostraca > Decapoda > Atyidae > Halocaridina > Halocaridina rubra. The sequence goes on from JAXCGZ010007796.1 coordinate 64,211, forward strand.
GGGCTGAAGATATATTAAACTGTGCCAAAAGTTATTTTAACAGTAATGGTCTTTTACTGAACGAAAATAAAACTAAATTTGTTATTTTTGGATCAAATCAATACCTGTCCCGCATTCCTGAGAACATCAGTATAAATTTCAACAATGTTTCACTCTTCCCATCTAATAAGGTTAAAAATCTAGGAGTTATTATGGACAGTACCATGACATTTAATTTTCATATCGATGAACTACATAAAAAAGTGAACGGGACCCTTATTTACTTGAACAGAGTCTATGAAAGATTCGAGCCTGATTGTAGGGTAATTGTAGTACAAACATTAATTTTAAGTATTCTCAACTACTGTCTGAGTGTTTGGGGTTCCACGACTAAGACCCAGATGTTACGAGTGAAAAGGCTCCAGAATTTTGCTGCAAGAGTTGCCATAGGGGGGGTGCATAAATATGATCACGTGACTCCCCTCTTTGAGAGATTGGGTTGGCTAAGGATGGACATGAAGTTCATATATAATATCTGTCTTTTAGTTTTTAAAATAAATCATGGAATATTACCGGAATGGCTCTTCTCATTGCCAACAGTTAATCAAGTGCGTATCAATAACGTCAACACCAGATATCAGAATTCTTTTTACGTGCCCAGAACTTCCACTGATATTGGGGCAAGAGCCTTAAATGTAATGGGCCCGAGACTTTGGAACTCTTTACCCGCAAACTTAAGAAGCTGCCAAACATTACCCTCACTTAAATCTCATCTTTTAAATCACCTACTTAATAAGTGATTTTAGTCTCATTATTATCCTCCCATTGGGTAGACGAAGTGTATGTATGCTTATTTTAATGTGTAAATATTTTGATTTTGTGCTTTGCAAATTTCATTTGTTTTATTTTGACATTTTACATTGTAATTTGTAATTAGATTAATTATCATGTAATAGCCATTTTTGATGGAATAAAATTTTTGACTTTGACTTTGACTCTCTCTCTCTCTCTCTCTCTCTCTCTCTCTCTCTCTCTCTCTCTCTCTCTCTCTCTCTCTCTCTCTCTCTCTCTCTCTCTCTCTCTCTCTCTCTCTCACTGTGTGTGTCTACGTGATTACCTAAAATCACAATTAGGTAATCACATAGACACACACCCACAAACAAACACACACACGCACACACACAGATGCACACAATATTGTAAATATTCACCGAATTTGTTAATATTCTAAGGAGGGAAAGGCAAGAACAATGAAAGTAACCCATGAGAGAGGGGGCACATGTAGAGAAGTAATGATGTGGGAAAAAATACCTAAAAGACCTTCAAGAAGTCAGAAGTGTTCATTAGACCCTACAGAACAGAGGAAAATATGGAGAGGATCAAAAGCTTGTTTCAAGAAGCTAGAAGGTGACACGAGGATAGAAATGAAGAAGAACGAAAATTTTTTTGTTTCAGAGTTTTTCCAGCCATAGGGGAGATAAAGAAGATAATGCTAGGAGGTCAGGGGATGTAGTCTCGATAAGACTGCTGTACACAAATACTGATGGGGCAACTGGTTAGACTGTAGAATTAAAGGATAGGATTCACAACAGTAAGACAGATATAGTAACGGTTACAGAGACTAAGTTAAGTGAGAACATACATAGCATCACATATAGTATAGCATATGCTTTCATATATGTAACGTATGTGAGGCCAAAGTTTAAACATGCAGCCCCCTTTTAAAGGCCGAACTTGAAAGAAACATATAAATAAGCTGGAAAAAGTTCAAAGACATGCCACGAAAATATGCCAGAAATACGCAATCTCGGTTATGAGGAGAGACGGAGGAATTTAGACTTACCATCATTCGAAGCTAGAAAAATGAGGGGGATACAGTAACGTTTTTTAATTCCTTCATGATTTTGACAACGTGGATAGGGATCGATATCTTGATATGATTGGCTCTAGAACTAGAAGTCATAGTTTGAAGCTTCATAAGAAAACTGATTTGTAGGATTTAAAGAAGTACTATTTTAGCGTAAGATTAGTGGATGACTAGAATTTGCCAAACGATGAGGTCGTTAATGCAAACTTAATTCATAGTTTAAGGACAATATGATTAGTATCATTGAGTATGAAAATGGGTTCGACCAGGAGACAGGGAGTTACGAGCATGTGGCTCTTACCCGTAGGCACAACTAGGTAATAGCAAAATAGATAATTAAACACACACGCACAAACCCACATCCACACACAAATTCAACTCGTAACAATGGATGGGAGTTAGATATGAAAAGGTTTAACAACAAAATATGAGAAAGCTTCATCACGTAGAAGATATGCTCCACATGGAATCAACTTCTAGAGAGTGTTGTTAGCAGTACTACCGTAGAGCAGTTCAAAAGATATCTAGACAGAATCCTGCACACACTAGGATGGGTGTGTACTGGAGATATATATATATATATATATATATATATATATATATATATATATATATATATATATATATATATATATATATATATATATATATATATATATATATATATATAAATATATATATATATATATATATATTGAATCCTTGGAGAGAGTGCAACGAAGAATGACCAAGATGATACACAATATCAGAAATCTACCATATGAGGACAGATTAAAAAAACTTAATCTACATTCTCTAGAGAGGCGAAGAGTTAGGGGGGATATGATTGAAGTGTATAAATGGTTTAAAGGGATTAACAAGGGAGATATTAATAAAGTTTTAAAAATTCATGATCAAACCAGAACTCGTAATAATGGATTTAAGCTTGATAAATTTAGGTTCAGAAGGGAAATTGGTAAAAATTGGTTTGGTAATAGAGTAGCTGATGCATGGAACAAGCTTCCTAGTATGATAGTAAATGCCAATACCTTAGACACCTTCAAATGTAGATTAGATAGACATATGACAGAGGTAGGGTGGGTATGAATAGGTTAGTGCTTATTAGAAAAATCATACAAAGAAAAATAGAATAAATAAGTAGAGTAGAATAGAATAGGTTAGACATGCTGAAAATACAATTCAAAAATGGAGCTGCCTCGTGTGTGCCAGTAGGCATGTTGCAGTGTCCTCTATTCTTATGTTCTTATGTTCTTATATATTACCTAAGCAAATATGAAGTATATGTGAAGTATCTCCTCGGTTTGGACTGCAAGGTTTATAAGATACTAATCCTGTCCTTGTAATTCATTGTAACTCTCTCTCTCTCTCTCTCTCTCTCTCTCTCTCTCTCTCTCTCTCTCTCTCTCTCTCTCTCTCTCTCTCTCTCTCTCTCTCTCTCTCTCTCTCTCTCTCTCTCTCTCTCTCTCTCTCTCTCCTCTCTCTCTCTCTCTCTCTCTCTCTCTCTCTCTCTCTCTTCCGGTTAGACTAATGTATGAAATGCCTGTGGTACTTTCATTTTTTATTATAATTCCTCATAATATTAGCTACTAATTACTCAATACCAATCTTAATTATGCTAAGAATGAATGATTTGTAAAATTAAATTTTCCATTCATTAAAAATGAAATTCTTAATTACTGAAAAGAAAATATATTAGATAATAGTAATGTATAATACTTATTATAAGACTGCAAAATTCACAGTGCTTAGTTAGAATTTTTATATCAGAGGTGTTGGCTGTGTACACATGTCTCCATGTTCAGATACGGGAATAAATGTAAAATAATTTATGTTGATATGTAAATATTTGAAGTTGTTAATATTGTATATGCTACAGTATAAAAATGAAGATAATTACTACTAGAGTATGTAGCTATATAAGTAACTCTACATATTTTAATTAACATGAAGATACTCGGAACATCTGTATCTGGATATAAGGATGCGGATATTTTGGATCGTTGTAAGTATATACATGAGAGTGTTGGAGGCGTATATACCTTAATCTTCATTCTGAGAAAACGGAGGAGGCAGAAAATAAGCAAAGCAATTATCCAAAACTTAAATATCCTTCTATTAACATTTGCATATATTTTCACCAATAATAATAAATGGTGTTACAGCAATTACCTTTAATAGGCCTGTGGTACGTTTCCTTGAAGTTGGTGGTTGGTTTCAGTGAAAATCCATGTTCGAAACTTAGAGAGGAAACACCACTGGCACGAACAGTGTATTTGCTCTCACTCCCAACAGAGATATTGTATCGACCTAAGAATACAGAATGATAATGAGCTCACTCTTTACACACAAAAGCCACTAAGTAGACAAACACAATATGAAGATATGAAAGCTACTGAATAAGACTAAAAGAATATGTGAGATATAAAATAAGGCATGAAGTACTGCAATTTTCAAACCGGACATCATGACATTCTCTTTAAAAGGATACTGGTCTGCATTTTGTGCACTTGCCAAGCTGGTACATATGATATTGGGTTAATAAAATTATTATTACACAGCACAGGGAGAGATCAATCCACGTTTAGAAAGGCTCAAATATACACAGCAGATGCTCAAAAGTCCCACTCTAAACAGGGCCTTATCATGATGAGGACTGGTGGAGGGTGAAAATTCTGAGCATCTGCTATTTATATATGAACCTTTCAAAGTGTGGATTGACTTCAGTATTATTGTCTTTGTTTCTTGAAGACTACATATTGATTACAAAATACGCAATACTTTTTAAACTAAGTACTTGAAAATTTGCTCAGTATCTTCTATATCATTATGTATGAGCGAAAGTATACACAAACATGTCATCCAAACAAAACAGCAAAATATAAAACATATATTACCAGTGACATAGTGTCATACTTCCAAAATCATAAAATTATCATACCAGGGGATGGTTCTTTTACACCAACGATCTTGACATTCTCAAGATCGAGCAAATCTTCAACACGATCTTCTTGCCTAGTTACATCTTCACCTTTAGGATCGACAATCTATGGAACCACACACACATTAACGAATACATATAAAGTCGTTATAAAGAATGACATACGAAAAAGGATGAAAAAAACATTAAGGTCATTAAGATAAAAATTTTAACAAAAGAACGTGTAAACAATGATAAAAAAAAAGCTACTGAATCAGTATTTAGTTTAATACTGGGAAAAACAAATATGCTTCAATAGCTGAAGAAATATAGCACAATTAATTTGCTTCAAAAGGAAAGTTAATTACCATATCATGAACATTTCAACAGTATAAAAGAACAAAAAGTGATCATATGAAATATAAAAAGTAATGAAAAATAAAAAGATTAAGATTTTATACTTGAATTTTGGGTTTTTCGCCAGCCACAGCCACCGTGAAGTGTTTCAAAGTCTGATCCACCAAAAGAGGTAAAGATTCTTCACCAGGTCCTTCACTTTCTCTGTCTATCGAAAGTAAGTTTACTTTCCAACTTTCAAGTGAAAGCTTGACGAAATTCAGTACCTAACAATGATATGAAATAAAATTAAGTATCTGGTACCTGATTCACATCCATTGCTTGGATTGAATTCTCAAAGGTATTATTTAATATAACATCTCCTTATAAAACATTCTAAAGGTTAATAACATGAGAGCAGTGGCATCCTTCCTGTCAGTGCTGGAAATCTAGCTATGTATTCGGGATTTGATAAAGTCATTATAATTCTTAATGCAGATCTCCTATTAAAAGGAAAAGTTAGACATACGAAAAATATTTTAAATTCTTAAATACTTCCTTCTACTTTGGTCTTGGGGTAGTATATGAAATATATTTTTAAATTTTATATACAGTATTTCTTTATACCTTTGTTCTTGGGGTAGTATTAGAGTACTTGTAACAAGGGAGAGAGATCTTAGCAGCTCCATATATACAGACTTTCGTCTATATCTAATTTGGACTTATGCTGTTCAAACACAATGCTTGGATATGTCAATGAGTAACAATTATTCTTCATATATAATGCATAATTCATACCTCCTTGACATCTGTTTTGTTGAGATGGAATATCTGTCCAGAAGAAGTTGATGCAATAGCTTCAAATGCCTTGTAACCAGGCTGTGAATGGTCACCACAGTCTCCTGTCATCACAAACACTACCTGTACAAATAGAAAGAGGAGTTATACAAACATCCGGTTTGATTTCCCTGAAGTCCCAAAGGCTACAGAAGTTAAACCCTTCAGCGACCGGAAAAGGCGAGAACCATAGCCGTCTACTTGGTAGTGCACATAAATGATACTAAAAACACAACAATCAATATAACATTGCAAAATTAGCTCTGAGTATCTGAGTATAATGTTTTTTTAAAGCTATAAATCTCTCTCTCTCTTCTAGAACATGAAGGAAACTGCTCAACAGAATAGTTTTTGGATACATAAAACACAATACAATGGTAAAATCGCCATTATATAAGATTTTTTTTAACCTAATTCGACAGCGCAAGTAAATAACGAAAATGGAGAAATAATTCTTCGTTATCTTTAGTCAACTTTCTCGAGACTATTTTTTTACTTACCACGTGTTAACCCAATCTCACTGAGAGCTAGCTTGAGTTTATATATATGCATAAATGGTGATCTCAGTAAGGAATGGTATTCAGGTAAAGATCATACAATTGCTAAAGAAAAAAAAGTTAAGACGTTGGATCTATATGGGTATAGGGACTTGTAACCTCATACCTGGGTTTGTTTCTTTTGAATTAGTCGCAAAACTTCATCTAATCTGCTATAATCTTTAGCATCAGCATCAGTGAAGACATAGACATAGGAATTGGGAAGACTATTTTCTAAGGCTATTTTAATAGCCTTTAGAGCCATTTCTGGACAGTCGCCACCACCACTGATAAAGGGTCTGAGATCTATCAAAGACTGCTGGAATTCGGCTGGATTGGTAGTAATGGTAAGTGGACCAACATCTGGAAGATAAAAAGTATTAATGAATCAAATTTCCTTCTCTTATAACTTTCTCAATAACATTAAGATTAATAGAGAGAATACCACATTACACAATTTATTATTTGTAAATGGCTTAATATTAACTCCGAATATCAATCAGCACATCTTTATGAACTATAATAATTTGTGCAGCTTAGCAGAAATGTGTGTGTATATATATATATATATATATATATATATATATATATATATATATATATATATATATATATATATATTTTAAATTTAATTTTTTTCAGGAAAAAGTAGGGTATGTTTTTTTTATTTATTTGTTTATGATAGGTAGTGCCCGTGCAAAAGCTACGCATTTAACAAATTTGAAATATCCCAGTCTTGCACCACATTACCTTAAGATGGCTGACTTCATACTTTTTCAGAGCTCATTGTTACGCTTCTTACTATAAAGACACTTTCCAGTGTGTTTATGCTAGTATAATGGTGGTATCTACTTGTGGTATGTAAAAGACACGAAACTTGGTTAGTCTTAGCTATATATCTATAATCAGGGGCCATAGCCAACATTATGAGGGGGGGGGGACCTAGTCAAAGCAAAATCTAGAGTCTTTGCCGGAAGAAAATACGATGGAGGGATTTTCAGTTCCCACGCTTCACCCCACGAAGGGGACCATGGAGACGGCATTATTGTCTCCTCACTACAGAGGAAATATGAACAACTTGCATAGTAAGAGAAAAAGTATGAACTCTGAGAAACGGAGACAGCTCCGGACCTCACCTGGATTGATCCTACCCAATATCATCAAAGAGAGACCGCTCAGGTCCTCATTTGGATTGAACCCACCCACTATCATGAAAGAAAGACGGCTCAGGTCCTCACTTGGACTGAACCCACCCACTCTCATGAAAGAAAGACCGGTCAGGTCCTCACTTGGATTGAATCCACCCAGTATCATTAAAGAAAGACCACTCAGGTCCTCACTTGGAATGAACCCACCCACTATCATGAAAGAAAGACCGATCAGGTCCTCACTTGGATAAAACCCTCTCAATATCATGCAAAAAATACTACTCAGGACCTCATTTGATTTGAAGCCATTTAATATCATAAAAGAAAGACCACCCAGGACCTCACTTGTATTGAAACCATCCAATATCATAAAAGAAAGATCGTGCAGGTCCTCATTCGGTTAAAACCAACCCAATATCGTGAAAGAAAGACCGCTCAGGTCCTCACTTGGATTTAATCCACCCAATATCATAAAAGAAAGACAGCTCAGGTCCTCACTTAGAACGAACCCACTCAGAAGCATAAAAGAAAGACAGCTCAGGTCTTCACTTGGATTGAACCAACCCAATATCATGAAAGAAAAAACAGCTCAGGTCCTCACTTGGATTGATCCCGCCCAACAGCATGAGAGGAAGAATGTCTATGTACTCACTTATATTGAACCCATTCAACTTTACGAAAGGAGGCGTTCAGGCCCTCACTTGTACAGAACCCACCCAATATCATGATAAAAGATAGCTCAAGTTCTCACTTGGATTTCACCCACCCAGTAGCTTGAAATAAATACTGCTCATCTCCAAAGATTGCTGACATTTTTTTCTTCTCCTAAAACAATCCATGATACCACAAAGAAAAAAAAAGACAAGAACAATCCCAATCCCCTCTCCCATCACATGGAGGAGAGCACTATAAATCACCGAACACCAGACTCTCCGGGCTATAAATTTAACTCCAGTGGCATATGGAGCATAAAACTACGAATGACATATTTGGAGCCTCTGTCCTATATGAATTACGTTTGTCCTTTGTATTAGAGAGAGAAAAATTACCTCCAAATGTCCTAAGAGCAAACTTAAAGGTATTAGGGAAATGCAGGTCTGGCAATCTCATCCTCCGTGCAACTTCTCTTTGCATACCACTTAAAATCTAATGAAATTGTAGCGATGGGCTAGATATGATATAGTCCTTATGGCTCTCTCTTTGTTTTCAATTGTGTCGACTTCGTTGGTATTAGCCGGGTGTGATGCCGTGCATAAAATATAATGCATCACATCACAGTATTATCACGCACAATGTCACAAGTATAATAAACTCTATAGCGGCAATGGTTAATCCAACTTCTTATCACAGAGACATATAAGGATGAAAAAGCGTGAGTAATTTCATCTCTTGTGAGGTAGGATAGCCCCTGGCAACCTAAGTGATTCAGTGGTTACACCATTAGATGTGTAGAGTCATATATAGAACATAATTTTCATAAACTTGAGCTTCGAAAAGAGCGAAAATAACCATCACAATTCACAAGCTAAAATTATATATATATATATATATATATATATATATATATATATATATATATATATATATATATATATATATATATATATATATATATATATATATTCATTGTTTTACTTTATGGGCTTTTCCTACCATATATATATATATATATATATATATATATATATATATATATATATATATATATATATATATATATATATATATATATATATATATATATATATATATATATATATATATATATATATATATATATATATATATATATATATATATATATATATATATATATATATATATATATATATATATATATATATATATATATATGCATTACGAATGAATGATTTTAGGATTGAATGAGTGACTGTATATAATCAAGTGCTTGGTTCCCTACAGTATGATTCACTGGATGAATAACAAGCACAAGTGAGAGTGAGGTAAGTGAGGAAAGGATATTAAGATATTATCTCTGATAATTTCTACGGTGAGAGGATAATAACACAGATATTAGTAGTAGATTGTTTCTGCTGATGAATCTCTCTCTCTCTCTCTCTCTCTCTCTCTCTCTCTCTCTCTCTCTCTCTCTCTCTCTCTCTCTCTCTCTCTCTCTCTTACACTTAAAAGTATATGCACACACATAAAAATAATGATAAAGAGTTCAGGACGACCTAAATAGTCTGCATGAGTGGTCAGACAAGTGGCTAATAAGATTCAATACTTCAAGATGTAAAGTAGTCTGTGCGAGGAAGAGCGTAAGAAATCCCAAATTTGAGTACGAAATTTTAGTATGAGAATTTCAAGTCTTTGAGAACGAAAGAGACCTTGGGGTAAATGTATTGGCATATTTATCTCCATAGATGCGCATAAGTGATATAGTAAATGTAACATATGCTTTCTTAGTGCATATAAGGCTGATCTTCAGGCATTTGGACATGAAAGTGGTCAAAAATGTTTATGAGGCTTATGTGAGACCATAGCTTGAACGTTCAGTACTCTTCTGGTATCCGCATTTGGTAAAGTTTATAAATCAATTAGAAAAAAACTCAGAAACAAGCTACTTAGCTAATGACAGAGTTACGTAATCGTTATTATGAGGAAAGCCAGAAGAAGTTAGACTTACCATTACTTGAAGCTAAACAGAAAGAGATGGATATGGTAAGTGATTCTAAATTCCTTCATGGTTTTCAGAGAATGGATAGGAGAAGATACTGTTAGATGGAAGGCTCTAGAACTAGAGGTCAAATAATGAATTTTTTTAGGATAATTTCTTTGCAGGAAGTAAGGATGTACTGTTTAGTGAAAGAATAGTTCATTGGAATTTGTTATTTGAGAAAACTGTAAATGCTAAATGCATTCATAATTTTCAGGATATATAATATGAGTTAGCGAGTGAAAAACTGAAAACTATTGGGAAACTTGGAGTCACGGGCATAGGTAAATACACTCCAGACGGTCACAGTAAGACATGCTATGTCGGACTGTATTAAAGTAGCAATGGGGTTCCACAGGGATCAGTTCTATGGCTATATCTGTCTCTTGTATACATAAATGATCTGCCAGATATAAGTTTATTTTCAGACATTTTTTAAAAATGAAAAAAATTCCGAAAATAGTACAATATGAAAATATCACTCAAGAATTTCTGGATGATCTTAGTGCACAGGAATAGTCAGATAAGTCATTAATAAGGTTCAGCTCTTCATAATATAAAGTAACGAGAATGAGCAAGTGTTTAAAAAGAACCATAATTAAATGTTAACTAGCAGGAAAGGAACTTGAAAAATATGATAAAGAAAGAGATCTAGAAGCCATTCTATTGTCAAATATATCTCTAGATATGCATGTACTTGGTAAAGACAACATTTGCTATTTTATAGCATATAAAAGTGTGGTCTTCAGATATGTGTCTATATATATATATATATATATATATATATATATATATATATATATATATATATATATATATATATATATATATATATATATATATATATATATATATTCTTACAAGACTAAGTGAGGTCACATTTGATCATGAAGACCACAATTAAAGATAGATAAAAAAAATAGAACTGAAGAAAAGGGGGTGGGATAAGGAGATGGATTCTAGACTCCTCCAAGGGTTTTTCTCGCAACACACTTGAAAGGGAACAATACTTGGATGTGGGTGGCTCTATAAATAGAGGTCCTAGGTTAAAACTCCTTACTTTTTTAAATTTATTTTTAATGCAGCATGTAAGGAACCATCTTTTCAGTGTAAGACTGATTAATACTGAAATAAGCTAAACGATGGATTTGTAAATCTTGACTGCATTCCTAGTTATAAAGGAAAATATTTTCCAGGGAATAAAAATATGATTGACCAACATGCGGTTCTTTCCCGTGAACACAATTACCTACACACACACACCACACACACACACACACACACACACACACACACACACACACATACACACACACAAACAAACTTCTATATTAATACTGAACACATTCTGAGCTTTTATAAAAGAAATGTGTGTGCATAACATTCACTCTGATGGAGTTATCATACAGTAAACGTATTTCTGAATTTAGTTTGTTGTCTATACAAAAATCTTTCTGCTTATCTAATTCAATATTTACCTTGCCCTGCTTCCATTACTTTACATTTGTGATCAGGTATATATGTATAAGAGAATGTGCCAAGCGCTTGTTCTTCCCCGTCTCATGGTTAATTTTCTTATACTCTGATACTTCATACACATTTCCTTAAAAAAAAACGTATAATGTTCGAAGAATTTGTATTTTTAACGTTTGGCAAATTTTAATTATCAACATTTCTGTCAGCAAATTTCAATTATCAACTTTTCTGAAACTAAAAAAGCTTTTTATTACACTTCTGTATATATATATATATATATATATATATATATATATATATATATATATATATATATATATATATATATATATATATATATATATATATTGATTCATTTATCTATTTTTATTTTTTTTTTAACATTCTTGCTTTGACCACTAGCCTGTGAGTATATTTGCAATAAAGTTGTAAAGAATAAAAACACAAAATATAAACTAACTAAATGAAAAAGAAACAGCATTGCCAAGGCCTTTCATATATTCTCACAATTCTCACTAATTATAGCAAGAAGGAGAGGGGCTTCCTAATGAACTGTGACAACAGCAGGCGACGTTATATACAACTCACACGCACGAGGTGGGAAGAACCCCTTGGAGTTATAATAGAATTCCCTTGTCGACAATAGGCGGGCGTATACGACACCAAAACAGGTTTAAAGTCATGTATACACACACACACACACACACACACACACACACACACACACACACACACACAATATATATATATATATATATATATATATATATATATATATATATATATATATATATATATATATATATATATATATATATATATATATATATATATATATATATATGAATAATTTTTACCCCGACCGAGACTTGAGCCTAGGGCACATAATTACTGTGCCAAGGTACTACCAACTACACCACAGGAGGTCTAAATGGGATACAAAACTTACAGTTATATCTGCTATACTAGGAATGATCGCATTCTATCTGAATGCCACTCTGTTCATATTATAGTTTCCCCCAGCCTGACTCGTGGCTTCGTTCTCGCATTTAATTTAAATATCAATCTCCTTTGGGACCAACAATAATCAAATAAGCACATTACAATATGTGAAAATATGCATAATATTTACCCCGACCGGGACTTGAACCTAGGACGCATAACTGCTGTGCCAAGGTGCTACCAAATACACCACAGAAGGTCTAAAAGGCGAATGAAAAAGACGAATATTAGGAAGCTCTACATCCAGCGAGGTATAAATGCCTCCTTTCATGCGACTGTCTTCAGCATAAATAGTTTTATTCTTAATATATATATATATATATATATATATATATATATATATATATATATATATATATATATATATATATATAATATATATATATATATATATATATATATATATATTGAATATGAAGTGTACAGCTTCCCCTGATCAGGATTCCAATTCACAGCACAATGATTATCCATCAGTATGCTTAAAACATTACTGATAGTTCCCCTGATGTTTGCAGAACAATTAGGAAGTTTCAAGCAGGCGGACTGATTATGTTTCTTAGAATCGAATCCCGGCCAGGACAAAATCTGTTTCACATTTTCACATATGATTAACCTTTCATTTGGTTATTACTGATACCTATATAGCATGCGATTTGAATTGAATGAGAAAACAAGCCACGAGTGATTAGAAAGAAGGAATAAAATGAACATAGGCAGTCAGTAGAATGCATTCATTCCCTAGTTTGGCAGTTTACTGAGAGGTTTCTTTATGTTTTCATACCTTCGGAGGTGACTTATATTAACTCTGGTTTTTCGCAACATTAGCATCAATTAAATTATGTACAATATGTTTATTACAAAGACAGTTAGGAATTTGAACTCTTGAATGACATTATAGTGTTGAGGGTGTTATAGGATTGTTTTATTGGTGTTTATAGGAGGCCTAGATCTTCGTTTAAGGTGTGTTATTGACATAAGTCATTTTTTAACAGTAATCATAAGTCTTGGAGGGAATTAACGACGTAAGGCAAAGTATTACCTCATATTTTGTACTCATCTCTGCAGATGAGTATGTAATATATTCAATAGCTCTAAGGCACCTTAATGTTTCCCGTTTCCATCATGCACACATACACATACACATCACATATACACACACACAAGCAAACACACACACACACATATATATAAGGTGTTTCGTCACTAAAGACGGACAAGGCATCTGGTCCTGATGGTATCCCAGCAAGGTTCCTTAAGGAGTTTGCAGATGTACTGGCTCCCATGCTTTGCCGTCTTTTTCGCCTCATTCTGTCAACCAGTATCTATCCTTCATCTTGGAAGGATGCTCTAGTTCAACCTGTTCCTAAGAAGGGTGACCGCTCTATTCCTTCAAACTACCGACCTATTGCCCTAACCTCCTCTATTGCTAAAGTTTTCGAAACTTTGCTCAATTCTCACTTCTTGAAACGTCTTGAATCTAACTCACTTATCTCCAATCACCAGTGCGGCTTCCGCAAGGCAAGATCCACTGGTGATCTCCTGTCCTATCTTACTCATGTATGGTCATCTTCTCTGAGGAACTATGGGGAATCCTTTGTCGTCGCCCTTGATTTCTCTAAGGCTTTTGGCAGAGTCTAGCACAAGGCTCTGTTGGCCAAACTCCCTGCCTATGGGTTTACCCCTTCTTTCTGTTCTCTGATTTCCAGTTTTCTTACTGACCGTTCTATATCTGTAGTTGTTGATGGCGCAACATCTAGCCCTTTCTCTGTATCAGTGGTGTTCCACAGGGCTCTGTTCTTTCACCTACTCTGTTCCTTCTCTTCATCAATGATCTTCTACAATCCCCATCTTCCTCTCTTCTTCATGTCTTTGCTGATGATTCTAACCTTCACTTTTCCTCTGCCTATTCTTCACAACCTTCATCTGTTACTCGTAATCAATCTCGTATCACTCTTTCTTCTACTCTTAACTCCGATTTGCAGAGAGTATCTGAGTGGGGCACTCAAAAGTTAGTTAAATTCAATGCCTCGAAGACACAATTTCTGGCTATCTCTTTATCTTCTTCTCTTCCTGATAACCTTGTACTGCTCACACGTCTGGGGTGCTTCTTCTTATAGTTATCTTCTTGATAGGGTTGAATCTAAGGCAGTCAGACTCATTAATGATCCTTCTCTTACTTCTAATCTGGATTCTCTCTCTCTTCGCAGTAAGGTATCTTCCCTTTCTCTTTTCTGTCGCTACTACTTCCATCGCTGCTCTGATGAGTTGGCGAGTTGCATCCCTCCCCCACTGTCGAGGCCGCACAACACTCGTCATGCGCCTCATCTCACAGGTACTGTTTGGAGATTTGTAGCTCGCGGATTGGTCGGTGCAGCGACTGCTTCTTCCCATCTACCTCCAGACTCTGAAACTCTCTTCCTCCTTCTGTCTATCCTAATTCTTATGACCTTTCATCATTCAAAAAGCAGATCTATCGTCATCTTAGAGCCTAGTCCTCCATATCTCTGGGTCCTCTGTACTTTGACTGTTTTTTCTGTCTGTCGTTTTCCTTTGTGTGACATTTCCTCATCTCTGCCTTGTCCTTAACCTTTTTCTTTTCCTTTGTCTTGGTATTTTCTCGTGCCCGGGTCTTTATTGATGAGGGCAGTTTCTGCCTGTCCCGGTGTCACACTGAAAAAGAAACATATATATATATATATATATATATATATATATATATATATATATATATATATATATATATATATATATATATATATATATTACACAGAAAATGTAAAAATGTACTGAGGCTGTAAAGACCAGCTTAAGTGTTCATAAACAATAGGCCTAAGCTTTTAATAAACACAGGCATTAATGCTTTCTTTTACTGCACATAAAAGGCACCATAAAGACTGCTAAACTGATTAGAGAGAGCCACTTCATTCAACTTTAGTGATGAAGTATGTGTGTGTGTTTGTGTGTGCATAAACCTATCTTTATTTACCGAATTATGATCTCGAGAAAAAGCCCCCATGATTGTTACTCTAATCTCACTTTTATTTATTTTACGGACACTAATTATATCCTTTTTAAAACTAAAAATGCATTGTATGCTTAAAATTTCTTCATTTAAAAAATTCTAAGAATTAACTATTCTTAAAGAAAAAGCTTCTATCTTACATCCTGTAAAGAATATTTCTTATACACCTTAAAGCAATAAGCTCTAATTCTAGAGCTTCCCCTAACGAAGTATCACTCCTTTTCAGCTCTCTCAACACTGTAGAATATGTAAAACCTCTTACCATATCAGTGTTTATTAATAGCTGCAAGTGGTGGTAAAATTAATCTATCTGCCTTTCCTCGTAACTATGATACTGTATTATTTTCACTTGCTATGCAGGATCTCTTTAAACTCTCCCCAGTTTCTTAATATTTTTTCTGAAGTCCGGAGTCTAGAGTGTTGCTTGTTCAAGTTTTGACTTCACTTGAGTCGCGTGTACACTTCGAACATTTCTTTGACCAAAAGTCACCCTTATGTTTACATGCACTTACTATACTACTGATCTTAAGCATTCCTGAACACAAATCTATTAATACAATGACGTCTAGATCTCTTTCAATCTCAAATTCACTCCCTCGCTTCTATTTTCGTCTTTTACTCTTTTGACGATTTTTGTATATTGACAGATTTTGACTGTTAATTTACTTATATAAACAAACAAAACAAACAAACAAACATTTATTTCCATTTTGTACAATGGTTATTCAACATTAATAGTAACTTATAAGTACACATGTAATTAAACTAATAAATAAGAGGGTTAGACATATAGTTAAATTAAATGTAGCTTTCATAGAAAATAATAATGTTGTAATAAAAATGTTAACAATAATGTTAATAATAAAGTGGTAAGTATGCCACTAGATACAGGATCGTTATAATCGGCATCATTTCCATATTTGTTTCCTTACAATGAGAATAATTAGTTCTTAATGAGCAGCAACTATTTGTCCAAAAGAAAACTATATAGTTTGCCTTTGAAAGCTGTGAAGGAGGATGCATTTTTAAGATGCTCTGGAATATTATTCCAGAGTATTGGCCCTTTGATAGTGATCATCTTTGAACCTGCTTCTGTGTTTGTTCTGTGAATAAAGAGCTCACTGCTCTGTCTTGTGTTGGTTCCCCTTATATCCCTGACTGTTTTTAAATCAAATAGCCAGCTAGGATAATGATGGTCCAAAATTTTGAATTCAAAAACATAAACAGCATAAGCGACCTTATTTTCTGCCCGCCGCCACCCAAGTTTATTGAGAGCTGGTGTGATGTGGTCATATTTTCTTATTCCTCCCAGGGCAACTCGAGCTGCAAAATTAATAAGCTTCTGTATTCTGTTTATCTGAGTCTTAGTGGTAGCTCCCCAAACAGTTGTGCAGTAATTAATGTGACTTAGGGCTAGAGATTCAACAACAGTTATTCGAGTGGTAGTCTCAAAATTGTCTTTTATACGTGATAAGTACATTAATGTTCCTGTAACCTTTTTGCATACTTTATCTATGTGGGAATCAAACAACATGTGGTTATCAAAGTGAATTCCTATGTTTTTGACTGTTTTGCTAGGTGTGATAATATTGTCGCAAAAATTAATTGTTGTGTTTTCTGGAATTTGTGCTATGTGGAACCTTGAACCAATAAATATGCACTGTGTTTTACTTTCGATAATTAACAGCCCAATTTCTTGGAAATAGGTGTTAATTTTTGACAGAGTGTTTTCTGCTCTTAAAGTTAGCTCTGGGAAATTATTAATATCACCATTAAGGAGTAGTTGAGTGTCATCTGCATATTGTATGACTAGACAGTCAGAAATGAAAGAAGATAGATCATTTACGTAAATGGAGAAAAGGATAGGACCAAGTACTGATCCCTGTGGAACACCAAATGATACATTTTTTGGCACAGAGATAATGTTGTTAAGACGTATGGACTGTTTACGATTAGATAGATACTCGCTAAACCAGCTTGGATCAATATTTAAGTTAATACATTTACTTAAAAGAATTTCATGGTTTACACTGTCGAAGGCTTTTGATAAGTCTAATAAAATTAGCAAAGATATTTTTTTCATATCTGTATTATTATATATACTATTCGTAACTTTAAGCAGTGCAGTTTCCGTCGAGAGTTTTGGTCTGAAACCATGTTGGCTAATCGTTAGTAGTCTATTTGATTCTAAATATGACATAAGTTGGCATGCAACAATTTTTTCTAATATTTTAGAGAAAATGGGTAGCAGGGAAATGGGACGATAGTTTGTCACATCTTCTCTGTCCCCTTTTTTATGCAGAGGTATTACATGTGATATTTTCCAAGAGTCAGGAAACTTTTTAGTAACAATGGAAGTGTTCATAATAGTTAGAATATAGGATGCAATCATGGGTAGAGCATCTTTGATGAACTGAAATGGTATACCATCTGAACCATAAGAGCCAGAGTTTCTTAGGCTCTTTATGGTAAGAATTAGGGTAGCACAATCGATAGGATTTATCTTGAAGTACTCTCTTGTGTTTTCATTGGAAGAATTGTCATTTAAGCAATTACTCATATTCACTGAGTTGATGTTTTCTTGAGTTTTTTCATATGTATTTTTGCCAACGTTAGCAAAATAGTTATTAAAGTTATCTGCTTTGTCTTTCAACTCCGTAATATTTTCATAACTTTCTGAGGTACTCTTTTCATTTGGTATCATGCTTCTTATCACTTTCCATGTTGCTGCTGTATCATGTCTAGAGTCATTAAATTGTTTTTTGTAAAAGTCTTTTTTACTTACACTGATGAGAGATCTGACACGTTTCTTTTCTGTTTTATAACGTTCTCGGAGAGTCATATCATATCTATTCATTTTTAGCTCTTTTTGTATTTGATTTCTAATTTGCATTGCCTCTTTGATGTCATTAGTTAGCCAGGGGGCTGAGGGGCAGGTTATTTTTCTTGTTACAATGGGTGCACAACTATCTAAGCATTCAAGGAAGACTTTCGTCTAAATCTCAACCTGCAAATCGACGTTATCTGTGTATTTAATTCTATTAAGTGCATTTGTGTTGTTGATTAATGTTTCACGAAAGATATCAGGGGAGTAATTTTTTAGACACTGGAATGTCTTGAGGAGAGGCTTCCTTTTCGGCTTGTTTATGTTTAGCATAGCAATGTTCAGCTCGTGGTCTGCAATTGGGCAGCGAACTATGTCCCAGTAGGGTATACTTTCCACTTTATTTGTTATTATCAGATCTATAAGAGTCCTAGAATTAGGGGTTATACGGGTCGGTTTTGTCACTATTTGTGTTAACTTCACAGTGTTGATCACCCTTTTCATTTTGTTATCTGCTGAGAGCAAGTCATCATTAAAATCACCAAGTATGTATATGGGTTTATGACGCACACAGATATTTCTGAATGTTTCTAGCAGATGATTGAATGAACTGGTAGGTGCTTTAGGGTGACGGTAAACACACCCTGCAATGAAAGATGGAAGTTTCTGATACTGCACAGTGATCCATAAATCTTCGAGCTCCTCAGTTTTTTCTAAACCTGTGGTTATTTCTGATGCACTAAGATAATTTCTAACATAAATACAAACCCCACCCCCTCAGCCATGGTCATTGCAAAATATTTTAAACTCTGGGATATTCACATATTTATTTTCAGTTGTAGGAGGAAGCCAAGTTTCACTTACACAGAGGATGTCTATGTTGTAGTCTTTTGTTAGCATTATTATTTCCTCAAAATGAGCGAGCAGGGACTGAGCGTTCACATGTACTAATGTTACATTCTTACCATGTTTCATTGGGGTGGTATCCATAGTCATAGTTGTAGTTTCGACAGTGTGATTCTGCTGGGAATTCATCATTGTAGTGTGTTCTGGGGTTAGCCCATGGATCCTGGTGTCTGTACCTGCCGTTGGATGTGTAACGCTGGTTTGAGTACGTGCCGTGGTATGATCGGGCCTTCCCAAAGTTTGTATGCCTAGGTGAGTGTCTAGGGTTGTAAGAGCCATCACTCCAGGAGAAGTCTCTTGTGCGTGGACGGCGATAAGAGAGATTTGTATCGTGTCTCTTTCTGTAGTCTCGCGTATAGGGGATTGTTTCATTAGCTCTTTGCTGTTTATTTTGGTACGACTGTAGTTTGGGATATTTTGTAGAATACCCAGGTTGTGTCCATTGTTTGCCCCCACGAAATGGCTGGACAATTGTGCCTGTAGGTCATTGATTCAGTTTGTAAGGCACATATTCAAATCCTTTCGATATCGTTATTGCGAAGGAAACCCAGTTTGGTTTGCGAGAAAGCTCCTTAATCAAGACTTCTTCAGAAGGAATGCCTTGATTTGTCAATGTATTACGTATCTCTCTCTCAAAGGGGTTGCCAGGAATGCGAATATATATTTGAGCTGTAACCCTTGCACTTGCATTATTGGGCAACTGTGGCTGTGGGGGAGAGGACTTCGATGGAATGTTTAGAATAGACTGCAGCTATTTTGTCTTTTCTGTTTTCTTCATTATTTTGCAGCCTAGCTGGGTTGCTTATTTGTGCTGGAAGGTGTAATTTGGTTGTCCTGGTTAGTGATAGTTGCTGTGTTGTTAGGAGTAGTGGAGATTGACTCTATATCTTCTTCGCTGTTTTGCAACTCTTTACCAGGTTGGTTGTTTGTGCTGGGAAGAATCTTGTTCTGGTTAGTGCCTGTTGTTGTATTGTTAGGAGTAGTGGGGAAGGACGCTGTTGTTTCATCACTATTTTGTAACCTGTTACTGATTTGATTATTTGTGCTAGATGGTGTATTCAGGTTGTCTTGATGACTATCACTTTTATCTGGATCTACCGCTTCTTCACTACCACTGTCACATTCGTCTCTCAATGCACTGAAGGAATTGTGAGTAGAGACAGAAAACCTAGTTTGCAAAACCTGAGGGTTGTTGATAGAAGGGACATCATCGTTGTTAGGTGACAGCACTGAACTGAGAGGTGGAGATGTTTCTAATAGGAGTTTCAGCCTAGAATTATCTCTTTTAAGTAGGACAATGTCAGATTCTAGCAAACCCACCTTGTGTTGTAAGGCTTTCACCTTTTCAGCATCTGCTTCCAAAATTTTCACCTTATCTGCAAGACTTTCTATCATTCGATGTAGGTCTCCTAGGTCGTGTGTTTTTTTAGACTCTATGGATTTTACAACCGAAGTTTGAGGTTGAAAGAGTTTGTCAAGTTCACCATTCATTGAGATATTCAGGACACTTGCGCTAAAAGTTATTATGTTTATAATTATCTCTTTTTTTAATCGAATAGAAGTAGTAACAAAACTAATCCCATTGAAACCACTCTGTTAATCTTCCTCAAATCTGACACTGCCTGTATTACTCTTGACCCACAAATCTCTTCCATGTAAATAAGATTTTATCCATTCCTTCAGCATTTCATTATTTATACTTATGGAAATGTCTTTATTTAAATATTATAAATGCTTCTAAAACGAGGAGGACAATGAAATATGAAGAGAAAGCACTAGTAATATTGGAGAATCCCTTTTCTAGCAGGTTGTAGAGAGGCTTTTGGCTTCTCTAAAGACTTTCATTGGTACAGCCGGCAATGTCATAAGTAACTTGATGGTTTGTCTTTGTGTGTAGGTCCGGGTCCTGGTTTAGTGGTTGTTATGAATGTCACAGTTTAAGCATATGGTAATGTGTTTATTTGTATATTATATATATGTTTGTAGAACAAGGCTAAAAATTTAATATAAAAAATGATACCATATAAGGTATAGAAACGAGAGTAAAAGGACCTGCTTCATCAGTAAACAGAGAAGCTTCCTAATTGTTTTGAAACCATCAGTGGTACAGTCAGTAATGTTTTAAGTATAGTGATGGATAATCATTGTGCTGTAGATTCGAATCCTGGTAAGGGGAAGTTGTACGCTTATATTCAATATATGGTTCCATGTAAATTCCACCACTGTACAATTCACCCCGAAAACAACTCCCAGAAAATTCCTCCCATGAAAATTCCTCCCCACGAAATTACCGCCCCATGAAATTTTCTCGACACCGGTTTTTCACTACACGAAAATCAACCTAACCAAACACACACACACACACACACACACACACATATATATATATATATATATATATATATATATATATATATATATATATAAATATATATATATATCTATATATATATATATATATATATATATATATATATATATATATATATATATATATATATATATATATATATATATATATATATATATATATATATATATATATATATATATATATATATATATATATATATATATATATATATATATATATATATATATATATATATATATATATATATAAATTCAGATTATTTGTAATATTGAACATTAGTTCCATATGTATAATTCTAATTAAAAGCATTCAATGTTTAAGACTGGCTCACTCTCCTAATAAACACTCATTTCCTAATATTTTTTTTTCTTTAATAACACAAACATCTTTGTTTCTGAAAGAGTAAAACTGTTAGAAAATGTTTTCTTATTTTTATGTTTACAACTATTTGGCAGAGATGCATTTCTTTACGTCTGAGATTGGATATCAATAGAGAAACAAAAAGAAAGATGTGCATAAAAATAGATGCACAGATATAAAGAGAGAAAAAGAAAACATAACAGAGATGCGATCATATATGGAGACATGCATATAAATAGATTACAGTAAAAGACAGGCAAATACAGACTAATGAAGACAGGCAGAGAGAGTGATAACAGAGAAGGACTGACGTAGTAAGGGTTAGATAGACAGACAGAAAGATACAATTAATAACAGCAATTTATGTAACTCCTTTTACGTGAGTAGAAGCTGCTGAGACTAACTGACTACTTTAAAGTGACAGAAAGTATCGATCAGATTTAAAATAAGGTATTAACTTAATGTGGAGCACAAAACGTCTACCTAAGTGTGTGAGTTCAGCTAAAATTCGCTTCAATTTGACTCTTCAACAGGTACCGAGAAAAAAGTAATGTAGTGACGTCAAAACTAGTGGGTAAATTTATTGAAGTCGGTTCAGTTCGACTCTTTTCGTCCCCTTGTATTTATTGGACGTGCATGACAATCGCATTTGTAGGGTATTCAGGCCATTTTGCAGCGTCTCTGTTGATGGATCTTCTTCATTTGATTTGATTTCTTATCATGCAGAAATGAAAAATCATTTGATTTTGGGTAATATTTAAAATGATCAAATAGTAGTAGTAGTAGTAGTAGTAGTAGTAGTAGTAGTAGTAGTAGTAGTAGTAGTAGTAGTAGTAGTAGTAGTAGCATTTAATGCCTGGAAGTAGAATCAGGAAATAAGGTTGAATATACATGTTTACATACTACATATACATGGCCCTATTCTACCTTGTAAAGGGGTTGGCCGAGCCAAGAAACACGCATTCACCACGATCCAGACATACTTCTACTACTTCTCTTAGCTCCTTGGGATAAACGGTTGCTACACATTCCCCCCTAACACCCTGATTGGGTCACCCTCAAGGTAGACGGGCAAGGATTTTCTAAAGTGAGGCCCAAAAGCCGCATCTGGTTTACCTCCACCGCTTCATCACATGGCAACTCCCCTCACACCCGTCCATCACAGTTCACTGAGCAAGCAGGTGTGAGAACCCCCTTCATTCATTGCTGTCGGCATAATTACACCTTCATATAGCCTCCTTTTTGCATTCTTTTCCAAATACCTATTTCTCATCATGATTTTCAACCCACCTAGACATCTACTCACTTCCTTCACCCCTTCTTCAAGCAACTCCCCATTCACTCCTACATTCAATCTGCCAATATTAAAATTTCTTGTGCACATCATGACTTTTCCTTTACCAATATTCACTCACAACTTCCTTCTTCCACACACCCTAACAAGCTCATTCACCAGATGACTCAGTTCATTTTCATTATCAGCCACTAGTGCTGTGTCATTCGTGAATAGCACTTGAATCAGATTCCACAACCTTATATACTCACCTAAAAATACTAAGCCTCTGTCTGATACTCTTTCATTTACTTCCTTTACCACTCCATCCATATACACATTAAACAACCACACCAACATTTCACATCCTTGACATAACCCTACATTCACTTCAAACCAATCACTCATACCATTCCCGACTATCACACATGCTCCACTATTCATGTAAAATCTCTTCACCCCAGTCAACAAACTTCCACTAATTCCATACACTTGCAACACACTCCACAATGCCTCTCTATCAACCTTGTCAAGCGCTTTCTCCAAGTCCATAAAAGCTCAAAAAGTGTCTCTACCTTTCTCTAAGAACTTCTCTCACATACCTGTCTTACCTCGAGCACTTGATCCACACATCCTCTTCCTCTCTTGAAAACACACTGTTCTTCCACAATCATTCTCTCAGTACCTTTCCTAACTCTCTCAATTAACACTTCCATATACCTTACCAACTACACTCAACAAACTAGTTCCTCTGTAACTTCTACACTCATATTTATTTCCTTTACCTTTATAAAGTGGAACGACACATGACTACTCTAATCAACTGGGAC
The DNA here is from genome assembly GCA_037179515.1 of Halocaridina rubra. Taxonomy (NCBI): domain Eukaryota; kingdom Metazoa; phylum Arthropoda; class Malacostraca; order Decapoda; family Atyidae; genus Halocaridina; species Halocaridina rubra. Next base: position 88,575 of record JAXCGZ010007796.1, read on the forward strand.
CCTCCCTTTCCTAAACCATACATTCAACAATCTAACCATCCATTCTACTAATGCCTCCCCACCTCTTGACAAGTATTCTAGATGACACCCACCTATTCTGGTGACTTATGTGCTTTCATTGCTCTCAATGACAAAATATACTTCCTCTTTTCTTATTTCTCTATGTTCTTATCACCCAACATTGGCAGTCTCCTTTCATTTTCCATAGCCACAATCTCTGCCTCTCTATCATCTTCCTCATTTAGAAATTCCTTGAAATATTCATCCTATCTCTCTTTCACCTCTCTTTCGTCTATTAGCAATTGCCCATCTTCTCCTTTCACCCTCTCCTCCCTACCAGACTCACCTTTCCACACTCTTTTCATTTCCTTCCAAAACATCTTTTTATTCCTTTCAAAATTCTCAGACAAGCTCCTACCCCACCGTACATCCACTTCTCTCTTTTCCTTCCTCACCATGCAATATGCTGACCTCCTCTTTGCACTATACCTTTCATATGCCTCTACATTACCTATCTGCAACCATACCTCAAATTCCTGTTTCTATTCAGCCACTACTGCACTCTTCTGCTTATTCCACCATTCACTGCATTTCCTTTTACTTCCACCTGTTAGTCTCCTTATACACACTGCCTCTGCACACTTCATTACTTCTCCTTGAAACAACTCCATTCTTCTACCATGTCCTCCTCCACTTTCTCTTTCACCATATTCCACACATTCCTCGGGCTAGCCCTCTATTCACAGTCTTTTTCTTTCTTATTCAGTTCATTTACTTTTAGCACCTATTTTCCCCTCTTGCTTCTCTTTCTCCACTTTAGTCCCACTCTCACTCTACTTTATACAATATAATTATCAGATATTCCACCACTATTTCCTATCGGTATATTAACAGCAATCCTCTTCCAGTCACCATCCTATCCATCGCAGCATAATTCATTAATGCTCTGTCAACTACTCTTCCATTATCTACTCTGACTCATGCATACTTGTGCACATCATTCTTTTTAAGTACACCATTGGCAATCAACATCTCTCTCTGTGCACATTTGTTTTATTTTCTCTCCACTCTCATTCCTACCAGGTACTCCAGACTTTCCAATTTCACCATCCACTGACTCATTCCCTTCTCTATGAGAAGCATTTAAATCGTTCATCAACACCACAGTCATTCCCAAGTCTTCCGCAGACTCGTTCCGTTTCATCCAAATACTTCTCTTTCTTCCTCACTTCTATCACTGCTAGGTTCAAATACATTCATAATTGTCCAAACCTCACATCCCAGTCTCATTTCAGCCACTATTGTTCTAGATGATACTTCCTTCCATTTCACCACACTTATTTATCTCTTACTTACCAACAAAGCCACTTCCATTCTCCCAAGTCAACAATTGCTTTCAAAGGTAGTGGAACTCTTTCCACAACACAGTGGTAAGCACATCATTAAAAGGCAAGTAAATGAAGAAATAATTTCAAATACAATCACTTTTAGCACAAGTGTCCTGAATATCACAATAAATAGAGAACTTGACAAACTCTTCCAATCTCAAACTTCGGTTGTAAAATCAATAGAGTTTGACAAAACACACGACCTAGGCGACCTCATTCAAATGATAGAAAGTCTTGCAGATAAGGTGAGAATTTTGGAAGCAGATGCTGAAGAGGTGAAAGCCTTACAACACAAGGTGGGATTGTGACACTGCAAATAGAAACATCACCTCTCAAGTCAGTGCTGTCACCTAACAACGATGATGTCCCTTCTATCAACAACCCTCAGGTTTTGCAAACTAGGTTTTCTGTCTCTACTCACAATTCCTTCAGTGCACTGAAAGACGAATGTGATAGTAGTAGTGATGAAGAGCTAGATCCAGATAAAAGTGATAGTCAGCAAGACAACCTGAATACACCATCTAGCACAAATAATCAATTCAATAACAGATTACAAAATAGTGAAGATACAATAGCATCCTTCCCCACTGCTCCTAACAACACAACAACAGGCACTAATCAGAACAAGATTCTTTCCAGCACAAATAACCAACCCGGTAAAGGGTTGCAAAACAGTGAAGAAGATATAAAGCCCTTCTCCACTACTCCTAACAACACAACAACTATCACTAACCAGGAAAATCAAATTACACCATCCAGCACAAATAACCAACACAGCAATACGATGCAAAACAGTGAAGAAAACAGAAAAGACAAAATAGAAGCAGTCTTTAATCTTAACATTCCATCAAAGCCCTCTCCCCCACAGCCACAGTTACCCAATTATACAAGTACAAGGGTACAGCTTAAATATATATTCGCATTCCTGGTAACCCCTTTGCGAGAGAGATACATAATATATTGACAAATCAAGGCATTCCCTGTCAGAAGTCTTGATTAAGGAGCTTTCTCGCAAACCAAACTGGGTCTCCTTCGCAATAACGATATCAAAAGGATTTGAATATGTGGCTTACAAACTGAATCAATGGCCTACAGGCACAATTGTCCAGCCATATCGCAGGGGCAAACAGTGGACACAACCTGGATTATCTACAAAATATCCCAAACTACAGTCATACCGAAATAAACAGCAAAGAGCTTATGAAAAGATTCCCTATCCATGAGACTACAAACCTCTCTTATCGCCATCCACGCACAAGAGACTTCTCCTGGATAGATGGCTCTTACAACCCTATACACTCACCTAGGCATACAAACTTTGGGAAGGCCCGATCATACCATGGCACATACTCAAATCAGCATTACCCATCCAGTGGTAGGTACAGACACCAGGATTCATGGGCTATCCCCAGAACACACTATGATGATGAATTCCCATCAGAATCACACAGTCGAAACAAATCATGGACAAACCCAAGAACAAACTGCAACTATGATTATGGATATCACCCTGATGGAACATGGTAAGATTGCAACATGAGTACATGTGAATGCTCAGTCCCTTCTTGCTCATTTTGAGGAAATAATAATGCTAACAAAAGACTACAACATAAATATCCTCTGTGTATGTGAAACTTGGCTTCCTCCTACAACTGAAAATAAATATGTAAATTTCCCAGAGTTTAAAATATTTCGCAATGACCATGGCCGAGTGGGTGGGGTTTGTATTTATGTTAAAAATTATCTTACTGCATCAGAAATAACCACAGGTCTATACAAAACTGAATATCTCGAAGATATATGGATCACTGTGCAGTATCAGAAACTTCCATCTTTCATTGTAGGTTGTGCTTACCGTCACCCAAAAGCACATTCCAGTTCATTCAGTCATCTGCTAGAAACATTCAGAAATATCTGTGTGCACCATATACAAACTTGGTGACTTTAATGATGACTTGCTCTCAGCAGATAACAAAATGAAAAGGGTAATCAACACTGTGAAGTTAACACAAAATAGTGACAAAACCAACCCGCATAATCCCAAATTCTAGAACTCCAATAGATCTGATAATAACAAATAAAGTGGAAAGTATACCCTATTGGGACGTAGTTCCTTGTCCAATTGCAGATCACGAGCTCAACATTGCTATGCTAAACATAAACAAGACCAAAAGGAAGCCTATCTTCAAGACATTCCAGTGTCTAAAAAATTACTCCCCTGATATCTTTTGTGAAGCATTAATCAACAACGCAAATGTACTAAATAGTATAATAAACACAGATAACGTCGATTCGCAGGTTGAGATTCTAACAAAAGTCTTCTGTGAATGCTTAGATAGTTGTGCACCCATTGTAGCAAGAAAAATAACCCACCCCTCAGCCCCCTGGCTAACTAAAGACATCAAAGAGGCAATGCAAATCAGAAATCAAATACAAAAAGAGCTAAAAATGAATACATATGATATGACTCTCCGTCAACGTTATAAAGTAGAAAAGAAACTGATATCACCTTCTCTTTTCTGTAAGTTAAGAACTAATTATTCTCATTGTAAGGAAAACAAATATGGTGATGATGCCAATAATAACGATCCTGTATCGAGTGCTATTATTACTACTTTATTATTAACATTATTGGTAACATTTTTATTACATTATTATTATTTTCTAGGAAAACCATATTTAATTCAACTGTATGTATTACCCTCTTACTTATTAGTTCAACTACATGTCTACTTACAAGTTACTCTTAAATTGTATAAGAATAGCCATTGTACAAAAAATGGAAATAAATGTTTCTTTGTTTGTTTGTCCTCACTCTCTCTCTCTCAACTCCAGACACCCTATCTACACAATCCCACATGTCATCTCACCATTCTCTTTTATCCGAGTTTCGCTTAGTGCAAGCACATCCATCTGTTTCTCCAAAACTCCCTTTCTCCTCTCTCTCACACCACAACCATGCACATTCAAATTCAAAGACTCAACTCCAGACACAATATATACACACTCCCACATGTCATCTCACCATTCTCTTTTATCCTAGTTTCGCTCAGTGCAAGCACATCCATCTGTTTCACCACAAACTTCCTATCTCCTCTCTCTTACTTTCACTCACACCACAATCACGCACATTCATATTCAAAGACTCAATTATTAGGGCTCTGGCTGGAACTCTCTTGCCAGAATTCCTCTGCACTTTGCTTGCTATTGGTTGGATGACATTTCAGAGGAGGGGATTCAAAATCGAATTTTACAACACGCAGGAGAACACAGAGGAAGTATTCTACACCCTCCCTCACAGGGGTATGCAAGCCTAATAAGAAATAATTGATAGGAAAATGGATGCCCTAGACCAGTGGCTCCCAACGTGGTGTGCACGACTCACAGAGGGGCAATTTGATTTTTAAGGGGGGCAATTCGAGAATGTGTGATTAACAGTGAAGTTTTTCTAGTGAGTTTGCGTGAGTGTGAGTGTAATTACCTAATTGTAATTACCTAACTGTGCTTACGGGAAAGAGCCCAAAGCTCGTACCTTCCCATCTCATGGTCGGTTCCATTTTGTACGTAGTGATACTTATCATACTTGTCCTTAAAACTATGGACTGAGTTAGCATTAACTACCTTCTCGCTTAGTTTATTCCAATTCTCAACTACTCTTACACTAAAAAGGTACTTCCTCACAGACTGCAAAGAAGATTTCTTACGAAGCTTCAAACTCTGTCATAACCATAGAAGAATTTAAAAACCGTCACCATATCCCCCTCAATCTTCTAGCTTTGAGTGATAGTAAGTCTAATTCCCTCAGTCTCATCATAACTGAGATTGCGCATTTCTGGCACCAATTTCGTGGCATGTCTTTGAACTTTTACAAGCTTAACTAAGTGCTTTTTCAAGTGCGGATTCCAAAAGGGGGCTGCATATTCAACTTTGGCTTCACATAGGTTACATAAATATTTTTTGAACATTTCCTTGTTCATGTGCCTAAAGTCTACCCTTACATTTGCTAAGAAAGCATATGCTGCCCTTACTATGCCATTCATATGCATTTCTAGAGACAAATCGGCCAGTATGTTTACACCTAGATCTCTCTCATTCTCTGTCTCTTGAAGTTCTACTCCTGCCACCTAGTAGTCAAGCTTGGGCCTTCTTGCACTTGTACCCATTATCATTACCTTACATTTAGAAGCACTGTATTTCATTAGCCACTTTTCTGACCACTCATGCAGACGATTTTGATCTTCCTGAAGTTCTCTACCACTGTGGAAGTCTCTTACATTTTTCACAATCTTTGCATCATCTGCAAACATATTCATGAATGAATTTATTGACTCTCGTAGGTTATTTACATATACAAGAAACAAAAGTGTCCCTAAAACTGAACTCTTTGGAATTCCACTACTAACTTTTCTCCATTCAGACATTGAGGGTCTTACTCTAACCCTCTGCTTCCTTCCTTCGAAGTGTTTTTATCCTTTCCAAGACATTTCCACCTATTCTTGCCATTACTTGCAGCTTCTTAATATGTCTCCCATGTGGGACAGTGTCAAATGCATTCTGGAAGTCTAGGAATATGTAGTCTGCCCAGCCCTCTCTTGCCTGTAAGATTCCCCTTACTTCATCATAAAATTCAAATAAGTTTGTTACTGTTTCTTCTCTGAAGCCATGTTGTCTCACTGACAAAAAGCTGAAGGGTTCCAAGTGAAGACAGATATGTTCCCTTAGTAGTTTCTCCATAATTTGCAAACTATGCTGGTCAAAGGAAACTGGTCTATAGTTTAAAGACATAGCCCTATTTCCCTCTCTGAAGATAGGTATCACGTTCGCATGTTTCCAGCATCTTGGAATCTCCCCTGACTCAAGCGACTTTTTAAACATGATAATTAGTGCTGCTGATACTGAAATTGCGCATTTCTTAAGTATATGATGGGATATATCATCAGGACCTTTAACTTTATGGACATCTAACTTCATCAACGCTTTGCATACCTCTCTGGCTGAAAAGATGATGTTCTCTAATACTGGCCCATGAGCTTCTATC
>JAXCGZ010007797.1:0-22500 GCA_037179515.1 Halocaridina rubra
GTAGATAAGGGAGTCCGTGACGTAAAACCGGAACATATATATATATATATATATATATATATATATATATATATATATATATATATATATATATATATATATATATATATATATATATATATATATATATATATATATATATATATATATATGTATATATATATATATATATATATATATATATATATATATATATATATATATATATATATATATATATATATATATATATATATATATATATATATATATATATATATTTGACGCATAGCTTACGCCCATGCACACCTCATGTGCAGGGTAAAAGTTTTTATGTTGTTTTCTCTGTTATAAAAACTAAGCTCAAGAATTGATGGGGAAACTTGCATTGTGTAGCAACCTCCACACCATAGATTATGGGGTGTTCCCCTTCTATTGAATGCGTTTTGGTGGAGGCATGACCAGTGCCAGAGCCGAGGTGTTAAAAAGGTTCAAACAGCTTGGGAGGAAAGGAGAGTATAGTTGGCACCCATACAGATAACATTACGTTAAGTGGACGTGGGCATTGAGGCCTAGAGGAACTATGTATCTTCTAAATAAATTAAGTGTTAAATATCATCGCATATTTAGCACTTTGCACAATCGAGACCTAGCCTAGAGTGTAGAAGAATATAATAATATCTACACAACAGTGGTGGCAGCGAAAGCACAATGCACGACAGTGGAGTACGACTACAAAATACGACAGTGGTATACCGCAGGCACGAATACTAAATACCACACTGGTGGCAGCTGAGTATGGTCCCACACTGGAAGCATCGTGAAGAGACAAGAAGTTATATGCCAATGAATCTCGTACTGTGAAAAAAAAAAAAAATGCCAGATGCAAAAGAGTTTAACACATCTTTGGAAGCAATGTCAGAGGAAGCACAGCGAGTCATGCTTCATCTCTGTCCCCATGTAGGAAAAGTGCCCAGCATTAAGATTTGTCTCTTACATTTTGACTGAAATATCAGTCGTGAAGGATGGGAAACACAAAATGGAGAGATGAGTGGTCAAACTGGGAGAGAATTTCAGCGCGATTTATGAAGTACTTCACCGTGCATAGGACTGTGAGTGAGAAGATGCCTGGGATGGTTAATTGGCAATCTTATGAGAGGTGTGGACGACGTCATTGGCGGGAAAACCAGAGAGCTCAACAGAAAGGAAAATCCCCTCCCCCATTACCAGAGGCAATGGCATCCTTCAGGCAGCATCCCAAAACAGCTATGTTCTTGTAATTTTTATCCAGTGAGTAATGGGGGTACTATTAAAAGAAACTGAGGTTGGAGGACTCCGCCATATTGCCTTGTAGTCATGCTTTGACTCAGCCACCCCGTATATATGGAAATATGGCTTTAGAAGATTAATAGAAGCATAATTCTGTACCCATTACAAAACTAAGATAATTTGAACTAATAGCTATAAGCAATGATAAACTCGATTTTTGTTAAAATTAAAACAGTATACTGGGTAATTGCATTTAAAGGGTGTTCAATTAAATATTTTTTGTTTGTTTACCTAGGTTAATTATTGGACAGGCAGAGGTAGTGTTTGGATTTGAGAAAAAATAATATACGTGTAAAATTATTTAAGTGTTATATTTTTAAGTGGAAGTAGAGTAATTTAAGTCCCTGAGTGTCGTTCGCGAGAGTGTGTTCAAGAATAAAATATAAGAAGTTGAGTTTTTTCTAGACTCCGAGATGCGTGTAAAATTCACCTTGAGAACCGAACTTGAATCTGCTTTTAAGGTTTTTCTTTTGTCACATGTGATGTTACGGCTGGCGAGATAGTTACCAAAAAAGAAAACGCGGGAAAGACTGACCTCTCAGCTTCGTTATTATAAGTAATTGTAATTATCCATTGAAGAAACAGAGATTTTTGCGTTGGTTATTAAGATTATTGTAGTTCCATATAATAGGATTTTTGTTCCATAAGGTTATATGTAGCGGAGAGAGAAAATAGAGTAGCAGGTGCCCTGAGAGGGGGGATAAGTGTAGTACCCTCCTGCACCATTGATGGTGAGTATAGAAGGGGACCTAGGACCGTTGACATAGACAGGCCGAGGAGGCTAGATGAGTGGCTTCGAGAGGACACCCATTACACTCCTTCAAAGTGATGGGGGGAGAAATGTGCGTGGGGGAGTGAATGGGGGGTCGCAGGCAGAGAATGAGTGAGCGAAGGTGGTTTAAGGCAGTGAAAAAGAGTGGGAGAGAGAGAGAGAGTGACTGCGACCAACTTGAATGAAAAGAGGGGGGTGCATGAGGGTGGAATTGAAAGACTCTCGTTCTTAAAGAGCAGGATATGTTAAAAATCTACAGGATATATACCTTATGACCTTGAGGGTGTCGTTTGTTTTGAGGGTCAATGTAGTACCGTCCCTCCTGCTAGCATATGGCCGAGGTGCTGTCTCAAGTGGGGGAGCGAGCCCACCAGGTTTTGATCGGTTCCTTACTCCACCCGTTCGTTTGTTCGTTTCCGAGATTCCAAGAGAGATCATAATTGATAAAGGACTCACATATGTAAATTATGTTTCTTTTCTAGCTGAAGTATTTAAAATAGGTAAATAAGTGACTAACCGAAATACACTACAATGATGAATTCCCAGCAGAATCACACAGTCGACACTACAACTATGACTATGGATACCACCCTAATGAAACATGGTAAGAATGTAACATTAGTACATGGGAATGCTCAGTCCCTGCTCGCTCATTTTGAGGAAATAATAATGCTAACAAAAGACTACAACATAGACATCCTCTGCGTAAGTGAAACTTGGCTTCCTCCTACAACTGAAAATAAATATGTGAATATCCCAGAGTTGGAAATATTTCGCAATGACCATGGCCGAGGGGCTGGGGTCTGTATTTATGTTAGAAATTATCTTAGGGCATCAGAAATAACCACAGGTTTAGAAAAAAACTGAGGAACTCGAAGATTTATGGATCACTGTGCAGTATCAGAAACTTCCATCTTTCATTGTAGGATGTGTTTACCGTCACCCTAAAGCACCTACCAGTTCATTCAATCATCTGCTAGAAACATTCAGAAATATCTGTGTGCGCCATAAACCCATATACATACTTGGTGACTTTCATGATGACTTGCTATCAGCAGATAACAAAATGAAAAGGGTGATCAACACTGTGAAGTTAACACAAATAGTGACAAAACCGACCCTCATAACCCCTAATTCTAGGACTCTTATAGATCTGATAACAACAAATAAAGTGGAAAGTATACCCTATTGGGACGTAGTTCCCTGCCCAATTGCAGACCACGAGCTGAATATTGTTATGCTAAACATAAACAAGCCCAAAAGGAAGCCTCTCTTCAAGACATTCCGGTGTCTAAAAAGTTACTCCCCTGATATCTTTTGTGAAACGTTAATCAACAACACAAATGTACTTAATAGAATTAAATACACAGATAACGTCGATATGCAAGTTGAGATTCTAACAAAAGTCTTCCTTGAATGCTTAGATAGTTGTGCACCCATTGTAACAAGAAAAATAACCTTCCCCTCAGCCCCCTGGCTAACTAATGACATCAAAGAGGCAATGTAAATCAGAAATCAAATACAAAAAGAGCTAACAATGAATAGATATGATATGAATCTTCGAGAACGTTATAAAACAGAAAAGAAACGTGTCAGATCCCTCATTAGTGTAATTAAAAAAGACTTTTACAAAAAACAATTTAATGACTCTAGACATGATACAGCAGCAACATGGAAAGTGATAAGAAGCATGATACCAAATGAAATGAGTACCTCAGAAAGTTATGAAAATATTACGGAGTTGAAAGACAAAGCGGAAAACTTTAATAACTATTTTGCTAACGTTGGCAAAAATACATATGAAAAAACTCAAGAAAACATCAACTCAGTGAATATGAGTAATTGCTTAAATGACAATTCTTCCAATGTAAACACAAGAGAGTACTTCAAGATAAATCCTATCGATTGTGCTACCCTAATTATTACCATAAAGAGCCTAAGAAACTCTGGTTCTTATGGTTCAGATGGTATACCATTTCAGTTCATCAAAGATGCTCTACCCATGATTGCATCCTATATTCTAACTATTATGAACACTTCCATTGTTACTAAAAAGTTTCCTGTCTCTTGGAAAATATCACATGTAATACCTCTGCATAAAAAGGGGGACAGAGAAGATGTGACAAACTATCATCCCATTTCCCTGCTACCCATTTTCTCTAAAATATTAGAAAAAATGTTGCATGCCAACTTATGTCATATTTAGAGTCAAATAGACTATTAACGATTAACCAACATGGTTTCAGAGCGAAACTCTCGACGGAAACTGCACTGCTTAAAGTTACGACTAGTATCTATAATAACATAGATATGAAAAAAATATTTCTGCTTGCATTATTGGACTTATCAAAAGCCTTCAACAGAGTAAACCATGAAATTCTTTTAAGTAAATGTACTAATTTAAATATTGATCCAAGCTGGTTTAGCGAGTATTTATCTAATCGTAAAGAGTCTATACGTCTTAACAACATTATCTCTGTGCCATAAAATGTATCATTTGGTGTTCCACAGGGATCAGTACTTGGTCCTATCCTCTTCTCCATTTACGTAAATGATCTATATTCTTTCATTTCTGACTGTCTAGTTGTACAATATGCAGATGACACTCAACTACTCCTTAATGGTGATATTAATAATCTCCCAGAGCTAACTTTAAGAGCAGAAAACACTCTGTCAAAAATTAAAACCTATTTTCAAGAAATTGGGCTGTTAATAAACGAAAGTGAAACACAGTGCATATTTATTGGTTCAAGGCTCCACATAGCACAAATTCCAGAAAACACAACAATTAGTTTTTGCGACAATATTATCACACCTAGCAAAACAGTCAAAAACCTAGGAATTCACTTTGATAACCACATGTTGTTTGATTCCCACATAGATAAAGCATGCAAATAGGTTACAGGAACATTAATGTACTTATCACGTATAAAAGACAATTTTGAGACTCCCACTCGAATAACTGTTGTTGAATCTCTAGCCCTAAGTCACATTAATTACTGCACAACTGTTTGGGGAGCTACCACTAAGACTCAGATAAACAGAATACAGAAGCTTATTAATTTTGCAGCTCGAGTTGCCCTGGGAGGAATAAGAAAATATGACCACATCACACCAGCTCTCAATAAACTTGGGTGGCTGCGGGAGGAAAACAAGGTTACTTATGCTATTTATTTTTTTGTATTCAAAATTTTGGACTATCATTATCCTAGCTGGCTATTTGATTTAAAAACAGTCAGGGATATAATGGGAACCAACACAAGACAGAGCAGTGAGCTCTTTATTCACAGAACAAACACAGAAGCAGGTTCAAAGATGATCGCTATCAAAGGGCCAACACTGGAATAATACTCCAGAGCATCTTAAAAATGCATCCTCCTTCACAGCTTTCAAAGGCAAACTATATAGTTTTTTTGGACAAATAGTTGCTGCTCATTAAGAACTAATTATTCTCATTTTAAGGAAAACAAATATTGAAATGATGCCGATAATAACGATCCTGTATCTAGTGTCATACTTACTACTTTATTATTAAAATTATTGTTAACATTTTTATTACAGCATTATTATTTTCTATGAAAGCTACATTTAATTTATCTATATGTATTATCCTCTTATTTATTAGATTAATTACATGTCTACTTATAAGTTACTATTAATGTTGAATAACCATTGTACAAAATGGAAATAAACGTTTGTTTGTTTGTTTGTTTGTTTGCTGAGGTAGTCTGTTGGGGTAATAATTTGAGAGACAGAAAGAAAAAGCGTTAGTTGTGAGTTCATAGAAAATAATTATCTTGCTAAATGTGCGAGTTCTTAAGAGATTATGAAACTTAAGCAAAGTATATTCTTTTACTGTTGCAAGTGCAATATTATTTTGTTTTTGTTTTAATACTGCATGTACATATACACATTTTTTATTTTTTTGTGTTGAGAGGTGGATATAGTTTTCATATGATAATTGCAATATTTCGCAGAGATAAAGATATTAAATTTTTGTTTAAGCTTATTTGAAGATAATTATTATTAATTATTGTTCATTGTCAAAAAGTTTATAGTTACAATTTTGCTAATTAAGATAATCTGTGAATACAAGATTTAATTCCTTTTATTTTGTCATTTAAGAAAGAATTAATTGTTAAATTTGTTGATTGTATAAAAAAAGTGTCTCCTGAAGTATTAGCTTTTAGTGTAAAATATGTCTGAATTACAGTGCTTGTTAAGCTTTACAAGAGATAGTTTCATGTTTTATTGTCAGTAATAACTTAATATTTTTTTTATAATTTTGCTTATTTTCCGTTGGGAGGTATGTTTGAACTCAGGCAATTGTGTGTATGCGCATTTCACTAGCGTTTTTACGATGTTAAACAGAAAAGGAAAGGATTATTCGCCTTAGCTTAATCTGTACTAAATTAATGTTATCTCTTTTTTAGTTAGTAAATGAAATTTCGCTTATCAGAAAGTTAAGAAGCAAAAATCTCTTTGCAAGACTTGCTAGTGGTGAATATAGTGTGAAGGGTAGTTATTGTATAGACTACAGCGTTCCTCAACCGGTGTGCCCAGGCGCACTGGTGCGCCGTGAAAGGTAGCCAGGTGTGCCCCAAGTTAATGAAAAAATAATTTATGATTTTTTTTATATATAGAAAAATCTGTATTTTTATAACACTACAGATAGGCATGTGGCTCCTATGTCTGATTCAAGTCTTTGTCGTTTGATATTTTAAACTGGAAGCTCATTTCCTTAATTTTTAAAAAGGAATGGATAATTCTTTCCCTTTTCCCTTCCTCAAGGGATTTAACTCATTCATTATCTCTCTCTCTCTCTCTCTCTCTCTCTCTCTCTCTCTCTCTCTCTCTCTCTCTCTCTCTCTCTCTCTCTCTCTCTCTCTCTCTCTCTCTCTCTCTCGTGAATGGTTGACATACTATCTTAGAACAACCCATCCTAAAGCATGTGAGAAGCAGCTGTAATGACATTTGAGTACAGGAATTGGCGGTAATCCTTCAACCTAAGTCCCGCGAGGGACATCTTAAATATCAAACATAAAAAGATGCCCATTCATCAACTTTGGATTTCCATAAAAAAAGAATACCCCTCCATAGCTCGTAAAGCACTAAATATTTTATTACAGTTCTCCACATCATACCTCTGTGAATATAGGATTTTCTCCATTTACCAACATTAAATGTAAAAATAGATAAAATATTAGATGTATTGATGGGGAAATGAGAGCATGCTGATCACATGAAAGGCCTAATATTAAAAAAAATTGCCAAAGCACATCAAGCACAGGTGTCACACAAGTATACTTGATACGATATATTTTATTGTCTTAAATATGCATGCTTATTTCAAGAGCCTTTTTTTTTATAATTTCCCTATTCTACAATTTTATGGATAATTTTATCTTATTAATATATTAAGTGTGCCTCCGCATTTTAATACTCTACAAGTGGGCCCTGATTTAAAAAAGGTTGCGAAACACTGGTATAGACACCTTTTCTATATTTTTACGAGTAATTGAACGCATGAAGCCAAAATTTTATATGATGTCGACTTTGGGTATTTTGACTGATGATTTTTTCATTTTTCGATAAATTGCTAGATGATAAATGTGAGCTAGCTCCATTATTTTTTATGAGTTTTTGCATATTTATGTTTCACTGATAAGACAGAACATGAATTGAGTAGTAACAAAGAGTTTGTCTGCCACATATTACAACTGTTGGTGGCTATGCTACTATATATTGTGACAGCAGGAATTCGAAAATGGTAAAAGAAACTGGCCTAAATGAGTTTACTTTAAAAGAATATTATTATGAAATACAATTACAGAATATTTGCTCTTGCCTCAATATGCTATTATCACTTATTACTTACAGCTATTATTAATTTTTTTATAATAATAATAATAATAATAATGATAATAATAATAATAATAATAATAATAATAATAATAATAATAATAATAATAATAATAATAATAATTATAATAATAATAATAACAAGAATAATAATAATAGTATAATAATAATAATAATAATAATAATAATAATAATAATAATAATAATAAAATAATAATAATAATAATAATAATAATGATTATTATTATTATTAGTAGTAGTAGTATTATGGCTGTTGTTGTTACTATCACTCCACTGTCCTTCTTGCTGATTATTATTTTAATAAATTTTTTTTTTTAAGAGTGTGACACCGGGACAGGCAGAAACTGCCCTCATCAACAAAGGCCCGGGCACGAGAAAATACCAAGACGAAGGAAAAGAAAAAGGTTAAGGGCAAGGCAGAAATGAGGCAATGTCACACAAAGGAAAATGACAGACAGAAAAAAACAGCCAAAGTACAGAGGACCCAGAGATATGGAGGAGTAGGTTCTGAGATGACGATAGATCTGCTTTTTGAAGGATGAAAGGCCATAAGACTTAGGAAAGACAGAAGGAGGAAGAGAGTTCCAGAGTCTGGAGGTAGATGGGAAGAAGTAGTCGCTGCACCGCCCAATCCGCGAGCTACAAATCTTCACACAGTACCTGTGAGATGAGGCCGCTTGGCGAGTGTTACACGGCCTCGGTAGTGGAGGAGGGATGCAACTCGCCTAAAAGGAATCCAACTTTATAGCTTATATCTGCTATAGTTAGGAATGAACGCATTCTATCTGAATGCCACTATGTTCATATTACAGATTCCCCAACCTCACTCGTGGCTTCATTTTCGCATTTAATTCAATTCCCAATCTCATTCGGGCTATACAATAACCAAATAAGCACATTACATAAGTGAAAGCATGAATAATTTTTTACCCCATCCGGGACTTGAACCTAGGACTTATAATTATTAAGTCAAGGCACTATCAACTACACACCACAGAAGGTTAAAAGGAATCCAACCTTATAGCTTATATCTGCTATAGTTAAGAATGAATGCATTCTATCTGAATGCCACTATGTTCATATTACAGATTCCCCAACCTCACTCGTGGCTTCATTTTCACATTTAATTCAATTCCGAATCTCATTCGGGCTATACAGTAACCAAATAAGCACATTACATATGTGAAAACATGAATAATTATTTACCCCCACCGTGACTTGCACCTAGGACTTATAATTACTAAGTCAAGGCGCTACCAGCTACACACCACAGAAGGGTAAAAGGAATCCAACCTTATAGCCTATATATGCTATACTTAGGAATGAACGCATTCTATCTGAATGCCACTATTTTCATATTACAGATTCCTTTTAAAGATTCTTTTTAACCATATGTGGTGTGTAGTTGGTAGCACCTTGGCTTAGTTATTATAAGTCCTAGGTTCAAGTCCCAGATGGAGTAAAAAATGATTCATATTTTCACATATGTAATGTGCTTATTTGGTTATTGAATAGCCCGATTGAGCTTGGGAATTGAATTAAATGTGAAAATGAAGCCACAAGTGAGGTTGGGGAATCTGTAATATGAATATAGTGGGATTAAGATAGAATGCGTTCATTCCTAAGTATAGCAGATATAAGCTATAAGGTTGGATTCCTTTTAACCTTCTGTGGTGTGTAGTTGGTAGCACCCTGACATAGTAATTATAAGTCCTAGGTTCAAGTCCCTGTCGAGGTAAAAAATGATTCATATATATATATATATATATATATATATATATATATATATATATATATATATATATATATATATATATATATATATATATATATATATATAAACCCGTGAGGGAGGGGGATAGAATACTTCCTATATGTTCCCCTTCGTGTCGTAAGAGTTGACTGAATAGGGCTGAGCGATGGGACTGGGAGTCCTCCCCTCTGTATTTTCTCTTCCCAAAGACTCAGAGAATTTTGTTTTGAGTCAGCCACTCCCCTTATAAGGGGAAAATTGCTCATATATATATATATATATATATATATATAATATATATATATATATATATATATATATATACATAGTATATATATATATATATATATATATATATATATATATATATATATATATATATATATATATATATATATATATATATATATATATATATATATACATACATACATACTGAGGATATTGTAAACATACACCAACTAGGTAAATATTCGAGGGAAGGAAAGCCGAGACCAACAAAAGTAACCTTTGAGAGAGGGGAAACATGTAGGGAAATATTGTTGAGAAAAAAAAGTCTAAAAGACCTTCAAGAATTCAAAGAAGTGTTCATTAGACGATACAGAACACAGGAAGAGATGGGAAAGATCAAAAACTTGTTGCAAGAGGCAAGAAGGTTAAATGATGAAAGAAATGAAGAGAAGAAAAATTTTCATTACAGAGTTCTTCCAGACAAAGGGGAGATAAAGAAGATAATGACAGAAGATCAGGGGATGGGGCCTCATTAAGATTGTTATACACAAATGCTGATGGATTAGCTGGTAAGGCAGTAGAATTAAAAGATAGGATTCACAACAGTAAGGCAGATATAGTAGCAATTACAGAGACTAAGTTGAGTGAGGACATAAACAGTGTCACAGTTTTTCCTAAGGGCTTCAGAATACTAAGGGTTGAAAGATCTGAGAGGACTGGTGGAGGGATAGCTCTGCTCATAAGTGAAAGGATTCAAGTCGAAGAAATAAACTTGGCTATAGAAAGTGAGTTCAAGGAATTTCTTGTTGCTCACATAAATACTGGGTCAGAGAGCATTATAATAACTGTTGTATACAACCCACCAAGGAACCAAAATAGGCTTGAAGTTTATGAGGAAAGTCATATAGGTACTATTGAAGTCATAAACTCAGTTGTTAACATGGCACGGGAAAAAAAAATGTAGGATTTTGATTATGGGAGACTTTAATCATAAAGAGGTAGATTGGATAAATCTTGACCCACACAGTGGTGAGGACTCATTCGGGGCAAGATGCCTAGATTGCGTACAAGGGAATTTCCTACACCAACATGTAATGGAACCAACAAGGGCCAGGGGTGGGGATGAGCCATCACTACTTGATCTAGTGTTCACAGATAATGTGTTGGATATTGAAAAAATTGAGTATGAACCACCAATTGGAAAGAGTGACCACTGTGTGTTGTTGATGGAGTATATCATTGAAGATATTTTTCCTGAGAGTAGAGGCACTGAGGACATGAGGAGGAACTATCGGAAAGGAGATTACATCAAAATGAATGAGCTTTTTGCAGTTATTGACTGGAGAACCTTATTTTACAACAAATCTGTACAAGAAATGTATGACATCTTTTGTGAGAAATATGGGAAGATAGTAGATTGCTGCATACCTGTCACCAAAGTAGGTGTAATTCATGCCAGAGAGAAATGGTTCGATAATGGGTGTAAAAGAGCTAAGGAGTGGAGAGACAAATGCTGGAAAAGGTATAGGAGGAGAAAAAACATAAATGCCTGGCAAACCTACAAAAGAGCAAGAAATGACTACCTAAGTAAAAGGAGAGAGGCAGCGAGAGACTATGAGAGGGATATCACCAGGAAGGCTAAAGAAAATCCCAAGCTTTTCCACAGTTTTATCAGAGGAAAACTGAAGGTAAAAGAACAGGTTTTAAGGCTAAAGAGAGCGGATGGAAGCATCACTGAGACGGATGAAGAGATCTGCAAAGAATTGAACAAGGAGTTTCAGTCAGTATTTACAGTAGAAAATACCCCACCCCCTCAGATTGCAGTGATAGAAGCTCAAGGGCCGGTATTAGAGAACATCAACCTTACAGCCACAGAGGTATGCAAAGCGCTGATGGATTTAGATGTTCATAAAGCTACAGGTCCTGATGACATATCCCCTCATGTGCTTAAAAAATGCGCAAACACAATATCAGTGGCACTAAGTATCATATTTAAGGAGTCACTGGAGTCGGGGGAGATTCCAAGATGCTGGAAACAAGCAAATGTGATACCTATCTTCAAAAAGGGAAGGAGGGATACGGCTCTGAACTATAGACCAGTTTCCTTGACCAGCATAGTTTGCAAAGTTATGGAGAAACTACTAAGGAAACATATCTCTCTTCACTTGGAATCCTTCAACTTTTTGTCAGTGAGGCAACATGGCTTCAGAGAAGGTAGATCAACAGTAACAAACTTATTAGAATTTTATGATGAGGTAAGCCAAATCTTACAGGAAAGAGAGGGCTGGGCAGATTGCATATTCCTAGACTTCCAGAAAGCGTTTGACACTGTTCCACATGGGAGACTTATTAGGAAGCTGCAATCAATGGCTAGAATAGGTGGAAATGTTTTGGAATGGATAAAAACTTACTTAGAAGGAAGGGAACAGAGGGTTAGAGTAAGACACTCAGTGTCTGAATGGAGAAGAGTTAGTAGTGGAGTTCCACAGGGTTCAGTTTTAGGGCCACTTTTGTTCCTTGTATATGTAAATGACCTACCAGAGTCTGTAAATTCATTCATGAATATGTTTGCAGATGATGCAAAGATTGTGAAGAAAGTAAAAAACGAGAACAATGGTAGAGAACTTCAGGAGGATCTAAATAATCTGCATGAGTGGTCAGAAAAGTGGCTAATGAAATTCAATACTTCAAAATGTAAGGTAAAGAGAATGGGTACAAGTGCAAGAAGGCCCAAGCTTGACTACTCGGTGGCTGGAGTACAACTTCAAGAGACAGAAAATGAGAGAGATCTAGGAGTAAACATACTGTCAGATTTGTCTCCAGAAATACATATAAATGGCATAGTAAGGGCAGCATATGCATTCTTATCAAATGTAAGGGTAGCCTTCAGGCACATGGACAAGGAAATGTTCAGAAATATTTATGTAACCTATGTGAGGCCAAAACTCGAATATGCAGCCCCCTTTTGGAATCCGCACTTGAAAAAGCACATAGCTAAGCTTGAAAAAGTTCAAAGACATGCCACGAAACTGGTGCCAGATATACGCAATCTCAGTTATGATGAGAGACTGAGGGAATTAGACTTACCATCACTCGAAGCTAGAAGAGTGAGGGGGGATATGGTGACAGTCTTTAAATTCCT
This sequence comes from Halocaridina rubra, assembly GCA_037179515.1. Lineage (NCBI taxonomy): Eukaryota > Metazoa > Arthropoda > Malacostraca > Decapoda > Atyidae > Halocaridina > Halocaridina rubra. The sequence goes on from JAXCGZ010007797.1 coordinate 13,090, forward strand.
TCATGGTTATGATAGAGTGGATAGGGATCGATATTTTGATATGGCTGGCTCTAGAAGTAGAGGTCATAGTTTGAAGCTTCGTAAGAAAACTTCTTTGCAGGATGTAAGGAAATACTATTTCAGTGTAAGAGTAGTTGATAATTGGAATTGGCTAAGCGAGGAGGTAGTTAATGCTATCTCAATCCATAGTTTTAAGGACAGGTATGATAAGTATCACTAAGTATGAAATGGAACCGATCAGGAGACGGGAAGATACGAGCTTTGGGTTCTTTCCCGTAAACACAATTAGGTAATCACAATTAGGTAATCACATACATACATACATATATATATATATATATATATATATATATATATATATATATATATATATATATATATATATATATATATATATATCATTACCTAATTTTCTGTGTAAATTGGTGATAGCTCTTACAGTCGTGTACCTGATCCTGCGGTTCCATATATTATTAAAATCAGTATCCTTCCCATTTACATTAACTTGCTAGTTAGTTTGTTACACGAAATAATTGAATGATTAAATAAATACGTAAAATACTCCTGTCAACAGTACTGAGTTAAGTTGCCAAGTAGCACAGCTGTCTTATATTTTTCTTTTTGCTTTGTTCTCATTTATTATTTTTTATTTTGTATAAATTGAGTTAGATTTAAAGTCTGATCTTGTGATAGCATACATTGGTTAGGAAGTGATTAATATTTTATTTTCTTCTGAAATGACCAGTTTATCAGTTAAAAAGCATATATAGTAGAAACAGATGGATGTCTCCTCAGATACAAATTCGAATATTCCTTCAAATGGAATTTCTTTTTTCATTTTTTTTCTCAAATTACCAAAGTCAAATTTTAAGTTAGGATGTGTTTTACCAGAAAAGAGATAAATTGAGTAACTATATAGTACTCTTGTGAAGGTACAGACATTCTAGGTGAAGCTTAAATAGATATTTTTCTCTCTCATATTTTTCTTTTCTCTATATTCTGTGAAAGGAAAAACATCAAAATGAGGTCATTTCTGTTCCTAACCCCCCATCCAATTGTTGGGGGAGGGGTGGTAGAGGATTTCCAGGGTATGTAGCAGGAGGAGGAGTGGCTATTAAAAGACTGAAACAGAAAGTTAAGGAATTAGAGACAATGGTTATAAATCCTGAAGATAAAATTCGGAATATGGATAGAGAAATGAAAGAGAATGAAACACTCAGAGAGGAAATAAGATTTTTGGAGGAAGCAAATAAAGCACAAGGGCAAGAGAGAAAAGAACTAGAAATAAGAATAAAGAAGCTGGAAGGGGAAAAGAGTGAACTAGAAATCAGAATTTCTAAACAAGAAGATAACAACAAACAGCTACATGACAACCTGAATGAATTAAATGTTAGTTCACTGCTCTGTTCTGAGAGGGACGAGATTGCAGCTTGGAATGTCCAGATTAAGGAAACATCGAACAGTATAGAAAAGAGTTTCAGGAGCTGAATACGGAACATGACACCATGAAAACTTCCTTTGCTGATGCCCTAAAGGGGAATGTGGGAATAAAAGAGGCTGTGAGGGTGGTGGCACTGGAAAACATACAAACAGTTGTCTATATAGAAACAGTAATAGAAAAAAAATGAAAGACGTTGTAATGGAAAGGGTAAATTCACTGATTAAACAGGGTAATCTCAGGCATAGGCAAATCCCAGGAGCCAACGTGGCAGGGGAGACCTGAAGAAAATAAAGCTAGGGTTGTAGATATGATAATAAAACTTGGAGTAGTTTTTGGTCCTGAGGATATTGTAAACATTCACCAACTATGTAAATATTATAGGGAGGGAAAGCAAAAACCAACAAAAATAACCTTTGGGAGAGAGGGCACATGAAGAGAAATATTGACGAGGAAAAGAGGCCCAAAAGACCTTTAAGAATTCACAAAAGTGTTCATTAGACGATACAGAACACAGGAAGAGATGGAAAGGATCAAAAACTTGTTGGAAGAGGCTAGAAGCTTAAATGAGGAAAGATATGAAGACGAGAAGAAAAATTTCCATATTAGAGTTCTTCCAAACAAAGGGGAGAAAGAAGATAATAATAGAATACCAGGGGATGGGACCTAATTAAGATTGTTATACATAAATGCTGATGGGTTAGCTGGTAAAACAGTAGAATTAAAAGATAGGATTCACAACAGTACGGCAGATATAATAACAATTGCAGACACTAACTTAAGTGATGACATAAACAGTGTCACAGATTTTCCTGAGGGCTTCAGAATATTAAGGGCTGAAAGATATAAGAGGACTGTTGGAGGGATAGCACTGCTCATAAGTGAAAGGTTTCAGGTTGAAGAAAAAATCTTTGCAATAGAGAGGAAGTTCAAGGAATTTCTTCTTGCTTGCATTAGTACTGGGTCAGAGAGCATTATAATAACTGCTGTATATAACCCACCAAGGAAACAACATAGGCTAGAAGTTTATGAGGAAAGTCATATAGGTACTATTGAAGTCATAAACTCAATTGTTAACATTGCATGGGAGAGAAAATGTAGGATATTGATTATGGGGGATTTTAAGCATTAAGAGATAGATTGGATAAATCTTGACCCACAGAGTGGTGAGGACTCATTCAGGACAAGATTCCTAGATTGCGTACAAGGGAATTTCTTACACCAACATGTACTGGAACCAACGAGGGCCAGGGGTGGGGATGAGCCATTGCTCCTTGATCTAGTATTAACAGATAACGTGTTGGATATTGAAAAAATTGAGTATGAACCACCAATTGGAAAGAGTGACTACTGTGTGTTGTTGATGGAGTATATAATTGAAGATGCTCTACCTGAGAGAAAAGGCACTGAGGACATGAGGAGGAACAATCCGGTCAGAGATTACATTGAAATGAATGAGCTTTTTGCAGTTATTGACTGGAGGACCTTATTTTACAACGAATCTGGACATATTTCTCTTTTGTGAGATATATGGGAAGAGAATAGCTTGCTGCATACTGTCATCAAAGTAGGTGTACTTCATGTCAGAGAGATTTGGTTCGATAATTAGTGTAAAAGAGCTAAGGAGTGGAGAGACAATGCTGGAAAAAGTATAGGAGATGAAGAAGCATAAATGCCTGGCAGACCTATAAAAGAGCAAGAAATGATTACCTAAGTAAAAGAAGAGAGGCAGAGAGAGACTATGAAAGGAATATCACCAGGATCGCTACAGAAAATCCCAAAGTTTTCCACAGCTTTATCAGAGGAAAACTGAAGGTAAAATAACAGGTTTTAAAGCTTAATAGAGCAGATGAAAGCATCACTGAGACGAATGAAGAGATCTGCAAAGAATTGAACAAGGAGTTTCAGTCAGAATTTACAGTAGAAAATACCCCACCCTCTCAGATTGCAGAGAAAGAAGCTCATGGGCCAGTATTAGAGAACATCAACCTTTCAGCCACAGAGGTATGCAAAACACTGATGGAGTTAGATGTCCATAAAGCTACAGGTCCTGATAGTATATCCTCTCATGTACTTAAAAAATGTGCAAATTCAATATCAGCGGCACTAAGTATCATATTCTAAAAATCACTGGAGTCAGGGGATATTCCAAGATGCTGGAAGCAAGCGAACATGATACCTAGTTTCAATAAGGGAAGGAGGGATATGGCTCTAAACTATAGACCAGTTTCCTTGACCAGCATAGTTTGCAAAGTTATGGAGAAACTACTAAGGAAATATATCTCTCTTCACTGGGAATCCTTCAACTTTTTGTCAGTGAGACAACATGTCTTCAAAGAACGTGGATCAACAGTAATAAACTTATTAGAATTTCATGATGAGGTAAGCCGAATCTTATAGGAAAGAGAGGGCTGGGCAGATTGCATATTCCTAGACATCCAGAAAGAATTTGACACTGCCCCACACGGGAGAATTAAGAAGCTGCAAGCAATGGCAAGAATATGAGGAAGTGTCTTATAATGGATAAAAAACATACTTAAAAGGAAGGGAACAGAGGGTTAGAGTAATACACTCATTGTCTGAATTGAGAAGAGTTAGTAGTGGAGTTCCACAGGGTTCAGTTTTAGGGCCACTTTTGTTCCTTGTATATGTAAATGACCTACCAGAGTCTGCATATACATTCATGAATATTTTTGGAGATGATGCAAATATTGTGAAGAAAGTAAGAAACGAGAACAATGGTAGAGAACTTCAGGAAGATCTAAATAGTCTGCATGAGTGGTCAGATAAGTGACTAATGAAACTGAATGCTTCTAAATGTAAGGTAATGAGAATGGGTACAAGTGCAAGAAGGCCCAAGATTGACTATCGGTGGCTAGAGTAGAACTTCAAGAGACATAGAATGAATGAGATCTAGGAGTAAACATACTGTCAGATTTGTCTCCAGAAATGCATATAAATGGCAAAGTAAGGGCAGCATATGCTTTCTTAGCAAATGTAAGGGTAGCCTTCAGGCACATGGACAAGGAAATGTTTAGAAATATTAATGTAACCTATGTGAGGCCAAAGCTTGAATATGCAGCCCCCTTTTGGAATCCGCGCTTGAAAAAGCACTGTACCTAATCTGGAAAAAATTCAAAGACGTGCCACGAAAATGGTGCCAGAAATACGCAATCCCAATTATGATGAGAGGCTGAGGGAATTAGACTTGCCATCACTCAAAGCTAGAAGATTGACGGGGGATATGGTGATAGTTTTTAAATTCCTTCATGGTTATGACAGAGTGGATAGGGATCGGTATTTTGATATGGCTGGTACTAGAACTAGAGGTCATAATTTGAAGCTTTGTAAGAAAACTTCTTTGCAGGAAGTAAGAAAGTACTTTTTCTGGGGGTAAGAGTAGTTGATAAATAGAGTTCGCTAAGCGAGGAGGTAGTTAATGCTAACTCAATCCATAGTTTTAAGGACAAATATGATGAGTATCACTAAGTACAAAATGGAACTGATCAGGAGACGGGAAGTTACCAGCATGGGGCTCTTTCCCGTATCCCAATTTGGTAATAACAATTTGGTAATTACACCGGAGACTTATTAAGAAGCTGCAAGCAATGACGAGGAGTAGGTGGAAATGTCTTGAAATGAATAAAAACTTATTTAGAAGGAAGGGAACAGAGGATAAGAGTAAGACCCTCAGAGTCCGAATGGAGAGAGGTTGGTAATGGGTTCCACAGGGTTCAGTTTTAGGGCCATTTTTGTTCCTTGTATATGTGAATGATTTACCAGAGTCTGTAAATTTATTCATGAATGTGTTTGCAGATGATGTGAAGATGGCTCAGAAAATAAGAGACAAGAACAATGGTAGAGAACTTCAGAAAGATTTAAATAGTCTGCATGAGTGGTCAAAAAAGTGGCTAGTGAAAGTCAATTTTCCAGAATGTAAGGTAAAGAGGATGGGTACAAGTACAAGAAGCCCCAAGCTAGAATACTCAATAAAGGAGTAAAACTTCAAGAGATGAAGGATGAGAGAGATCTAGGAGTAAACATACTGGCAGATTTGTCTCCAGTAATGCAAATAAATGGCATAGTAAGGATAGCATATGCTTTCTTAGCAACTGAAAGGGTAGCCTTCAGGCACATGGACAAGGAAATATTCAGAAATATTTTTGTAACCTATATGTCGGCTAAAGCTTGGATATGCAGCCTCCTTTTGAAATCCACACTTGAAGAAGCACACAATTAAGCTGGAAAAAGTTCAAGGACGTGCCACGAAAGTGATGCCAAATATACACAATTTCAGTTAAGAGGAGAGGCTGAGGAAATTAGACTTACCATCACTCGAAGTTAGAAGAATGAGAGGGATATTGGGATTGCATGTAAATTCCTCCATGGTTATGACAGAGTGGATAAGTCTCGATATTTTGATATGGCGGGCACTAGAACTAGATGTCATAGTTTGAGGCTTTGTAAGAAAACGTATTTGTAGGATGTAAGGGAGTATTATTTTTTTAGTGTAAGAGTAGTTGATGATTGGAAGTCGCTAGGTGGGCTGGTGAATGGGTGTGTACTTTGACTTAACTAGCCCCCTTAAGAGAGCTATATAAGTCAAAGTACACACCCATTCACCAGCCCACTACACACCTCATCTATCACACTCTAGCCACACATTAGCTGTAAAAGGGTAACTGTAATTGCCAGAATCAGAGGGATGGACAACTTATCTAGTAGATATCAATCAGCAGCACAGACTATTTATATCCCATCCGAGTTTTTATAAGCAATTCCACATTACGTCTGTAAATTTGGTTAAATTTGCTATTTATGGATATAATTTACGGAATTTCCATATATCAGTAGAAGTGATGCTAGATGCAAATATTGCGCCTTTCTAAAACCCAAGAGTAATTAATGCTCATTAATATTTTTTCTAAAGAATGTTTTAAATAAGAACATAGAGTGTACTGACCTAGCATTCATAATACTCAAAGCCACATCAGTGTTAAAAAAGGGATAGATTAAGTAACGTTTGTGAATATATGTGTCAGGTAAAAAGTCCAAAAACAGAAACATTTTATAATTAGATACAGATACTGTACTGTACACAGCCCTACTAGTCGTGATGCTTTAAACTACATAACAACTGAAGAATGGCAGAACTTGGAAGGACTGACTCAAGAAGTTTTGATCATATATAAAAAGTAAATGAGGGGGAGGGATCTGCTTCAAAATGACCAGCGTACCATGTACACCTTTTTGTATACTTAATAGAAAAACGATTTTTGATAGCTTTAACTTGGCTATTAAAGAAATTGAATATGAGAGAGTAATCTTGCTTTTGTAAGACTGAAAATGGTTTGCATTTAAGAAATTACTTAGTCTTGTAATAACTGATAAGATGAATTTGTTAAAAGAGTCAGTAATAAATTTCAAATGCATTCATAGGTATGACGAATAATAAGATAAATGTTAGTGATGAACAAATGGTTCTTTGTCTTAAACACAATTAACACAAGAGAAAATCATAAACACATCTAATACTGAGATATTACTACCAAGGTTATGGTTTTCTCAATAAGATTCTTCTAAGACTTTACTTGGTTTTCTTGTTTAACCTTTATAAAAATATGCAATATGAATATTATACAATGGCCCAGTGAAGCTCCTAGGGATACATTCTGAATTTCCATTGTCTAGGGAGAAGTATGTCTGCGTTTAACTTGGGATTTGTTCTATATTAGTTGTGAAAAAAGTTATATAAAGCATTTCAATTGATTTCTAATGATTGCAAAATGATGTAATATCTGTCAGATTACTAATTTTTCCTGGAAGTTATCAAAATATGTCGGAGTTAATGTTGCTGTATTTATCATACATCGCATACTTACTAAAAAAGGAAACAAAGAAGACATAGAACCAAAAACAAATATATATATCAATTTAATTCTATTTCATCTAATTCTTGTATGTGCTCCATGTGATTTTGAGGCTACCCAACAGTTTTAGAAAATTATGAGCCAACGCTATCTCTCCATGATATACAAGGTAGTTAACAATCACCTGAGGAAGTGGAGTTAATATTAAAATATATAAATCAGTAAGTGCAATGGGGAGGTTCAATATCCCTCTATCTCTCTAGCCCTTTTGGGTGTACATGGATGCTAACATTATAAAGAGAAGAGGCAAATTAGCATTCAAGAATTTACAAATCATTAGCATGACTAGGCTAGATTTAAACAAAATAAAGTTTATCAACGCTATGTAAACTAAATATTATCGTGTACCTACTTCCAATATATAGTAGCTCATACTTTGAACCAAGTATTTAATATGAAAGTAACTCAAAACTAGTACTGAAAAGATTCTAAACTAACAGTATAAAGAAACTAATAAACAAGAACCACCAAAGCAAGAGGAATTCACGTGGCAGTCCAAAATGAGTCCCATCTGTCACAACCAAGAATTGTCTGTCACGGGGGCAGAAGACCCTGAAAGAGGCTTCAGTCACCTGAGCGATTACCTCACCTCTCGACACAACACACAGTAACATAATCTTTTTTCCTCACAGTGAAATGACTCTCCACCAGTCATTTCTCGAAGACTCCTTGTAGCCAGATATATTGAGTGCAACCCAGGAATACATTAAGACTGTACCGGACACAACAACATACACCACGAACACTACATACACTCTTTGGAAGCTCTGGGGGAAAGCCCAGGGTTGCCAGTGACCTTCCTTAGGGACACAAGGCTGTTCGACTAGGCAACCCAGGGAACGACAACAACTAAAGGAAGGCTACAACGACCCAAAATATAAAATATGATTAGGTATTAAACATGAACAGAGTGTAGGGATATTCATAAACCATCACACAAACTACCAATCATCTAGCCATGACAGTATATATCTTAAATTTAATGCAAATAATAGTAGTGATGTCGATTTGATATATAAATAAGATTTAACATAAATTATATTAATATATATACTGATACCAATACTTGATTCCACGTATATAACTATGATCAATACATATGCAGCTGCTATTACGTATGTCTGTAGTATCCAATAAAGATCACTAAAATTCAGTTAGCATATTAATACCTCATGTCAAGTCACAGTTTCCCTACTATTTACGCTTAGCAAAACTAGAGAGGATTAAGTACAGAATACAGCTGACAGATTAAATAAGATACCGATCCCCCATATTCTCTTAAGCTCATACAGGGTGATTGCATTTAACAAGTAGAGAAGAAAACCGTGATATTCAATTCACAATTGGTTTTTAGACTATTTATGCAGTGAAGTCTTTGAGTAAAATGTGCCTAGGTAGATTTACTTCCATTCTGATTAATATTTAGTAATAAAATTCTAACAATGTCAAGTATGCACAAAGCTATAGTGCAAATTACTCTTTTGTAAAACTTCACTTTTCAAAATAAATTTAATTCCAGAGATCATGGCTACTGCAACACTAACACTCCTATTGCAAGGTTCATGGACCTGGAATCTCTTCACGTTGATGTTCTCTGTCTAAATATCTATCCCTCCACTACTACTATATTCCTTTGAGTCTGCTACTGTTCTCCAAACTCCACTGACTTTGTGTTTTTCTTTGAATATCTGTCCTCTTGCCATGAGTCCTTGCTATCTTCTCACCCACATTCCGAAGTTCTCTATATTGGAGACTTCAATGTACACCAGAGTGAGTGGCTTAATTCTTCTTACACTGATGTAGGAGGAAGTGAGGCCCTTGCTTTCTCTATTACTCACACTCTGGAACATCCTACTCGTGTTTCCGATTGACACGAACATGCAGCCAACACTCTTGACCTATATCTTACTTTTAACCCTTCAAACTACTCTTATTCTCTGCTTTCCCCTCTTGGTAAATCTGACCATTCTGTGATCTCAATCTCTTCCATTTTCACTTCACCTCCTTTGGTGCATTGAGTCATCCCATTGGATGACTACTGCT
>JAXCGZ010007797.1:30000-52500 GCA_037179515.1 Halocaridina rubra
TATATATATATATATATATATATATATATATATATATATATATATATATATATATATATATATATATATATATATATATATATATATATATATATATATATATATATATATATATATATATATATATATATATATATATATATATATATATATATATATATATATATATATATATATATATATATATATATATATATATGGGATATTTGTGAAAGTATAACCCTGATTTATATATTTGGCACTTCAGCTACTTATATATATAAGTAAATATATGTTGGCCATGTATGTTAATATATTTCATATATTTTGTTTGACACATTTATGGATTTGATTAATTCATATTTTGATATGAGGGAAAAAATAAATGCACATCATATCAAGAACACAGTGAAAGAAATGAGGAATTAAATGAGACATTTACCTATAAAGAGCTTGATATATATTAAGAATGATTGTTATATTTTGTACATAGAAAGCAGACAGGAAATGTTTTTTTTTTCTTAATGCTCACTCAAAGAAACGTGTCTGTACATTAACATCAAACAACAATAACAACAATAGCAACAACAACAACAACAATAATAATAATACTATAATAATAATAATAATAATAATAATAATAATAATAAGAAGAAGAAGAAGAAGAAGAAGAATATCATGCTAAAACAATAAGAAATGCGGCAAGCGGACCAGGAAAACTGAACGCCCAGGACTGGGTTGTCAGAAATGAGACCACGCATGCGCGCACTGTCTTTTCGTACTGCGCTGCCAGACGTATAAGCGAATTTTTAAATTTTTAATGGTTTCAGACCCGGAGGACTGCGTACGCCGGGTAGGATCGATCCTCTGGATCGTACACGGGCGTACACCTTCTCCTACGCCCGCGTACTATCAAGAAGATCGATCTTACCCGTCGTACGCAGTCTTCTACGACTGATTTGGTCTTCTGAATCACGGAGATTATAGGGTGCAGCAGCCAATTATCGTAGGCCCTCCACGACGGTTCAGGACCCCCTCGATTTTTTTAAACTACGTAGGACCGTTAGGACTCCGTCGTACGCGGACGAAAAATTACACCCGATTATCGTAATGACGTCATTGCTGCCGGGAGGATTCCGTCTTTAGACGGTTTTAAGAGTCGGGTAGGGAATTTTGGCTATGTGTGACGCCAGCATTACTTGCTGATCAATGGTCCTAATCCCACAGGGACAGCGCAAGTACGACATTTCTCCCGTGAGCATTGAAGCTGCATCAATTGAGCCCTGTTGGAATAACCTTTAAGGAAATATCACATTCTTTTATATTCATACGTTTATTGAAGTTATAGTCCTATAAATATTGCCCTTTCTAGTGTGAATAAAAATAGGAGGTTTCCATGTGATACAAGGGCAGGATTTGAATCTTGCTTCAAAATCAGAATTTATGAATTACTGTATGTTTTGTGTCCTGGGGATGATATTGGCTGGGAGAACAATATACAAATGCCACACACACACATGCTGCTACAAATACTTAATTAAATTTACACTTCATTACCTTTAAGGTATCAACAAGAAATTAGAAGTTCTAAGGAATAGTATGTATTTAGTCAGTGTTTTGTAGTGAATATTATGACTTATTGGATTTGTACATCTCTTTACCACAAGTTAATAACACGTCGGGTAAACTTTATAGGGGTTATGCTTCATATTTATGTTGGACCTCCCACTTTCTTAAAATAAAAGATATAGCATTTCATAAAATATAGTAGGTTGACCCATGGCACCAGATGCCCGTTGTGATACTACAGCTGAAGGATCTTTGAGGCTAAATAGGACTGTCCAGAATAGTTCAGTGTTAAGTCTTCCTTCAATTACGGTGCCGTTTTAATGCCTACATCAACGCCATATATTCTTGGAATAATATATATATATATATATATATATATATATATATATATATATATATATATATATATATATATATATATATATATATATATATATATATATATATATATATATATATATATATATATATATATATATATATATATATATATATATATATATATATATATATATATATATATATATATATATATATATATATTATCCATTCACATCTGATAAGTCACGACACTCTCCATCTCTGTTTTCTTTACTTTTATATTTTCTTCGTGCCCAGGCCCGATGAGGGCAGAATTTTTTTTTTTTTTTAGGGGTCCGTCCTGGTGTCAGTCATAAAAAGATTCATATATATGCAATGACTGCGATCCGCCTTGTAAGAAGGGCGGCCAAGTCAAAGCACACATATTCACCTGCTAGCACAGTAAACACATTTATCTATGTATTGCACGTTTTCTATGTAGAAGAAGCGTATACCTATTGGTTGTCCTAACATAACCATTAACTGCTCCTTGCTAGTTTATTTCGTATGACATAATTCTATACTGCAATTTGAAAAGATTAGAAATAGATTGTTGATTGATTGATTGATTGATTTGTTTATTTGTTTATTTATTTATGCAATAAATGTGGTTAAGTAGCAACAGTTTGTAGATATTTGCAAACCAGTCATCGGAATTTTCTTGTGAGAATATGACCTATTGAATGGATGGGATGGGATAGGTGGGGGAAAAAACAGTGACGGCGTCGAGTGAACTCTCTTAGCCCTATTCAGGGTGTCATCACTGAAGAGAGGGGGATATAGGATGGGAAGGATTGGGGGGAGAAGCACGAAAATTAAAGAAGGAAGAGATAAATAACAACAGTTTGTAGATATTTGCAAACCAGTCATCGGAATTTTCTTGTGAGAATATGACCTATATAGTGCGAGCCATAAACCATTTATTTCTTAATTTTTTTTTCTGGTCCTATTATAGTTTTCTTTTCTTTTGAATATCTAGTCTTTGCAAGACATGAGATAATACTGTCCTTGTAAAAATAGTACATAATTTTAAATCACTAGGCTAGGGAATTATAAATGCTAACTGCATTGGAGGGTTTAAGGGAATATATGTGTCACCACAATAAATATGAAAAAAAAGGCCAGAAAAAAAAGATTTACCAGTAAAAGGCTCTTTCTCGTTGAAACAAATAGGTAAATACAATAATATATCCACAGAAATGCTCTTTCCCGTAAACACAATTAGTGGATACAGCTCGGTAATTTTAGAATAATTCTTTTCCATTAACACAATCAAGGAAATATAATTAGGTAACAAGCTTTTTACCCGTTGCCATTAGTAACTACATGTAAAGGATCTTTCCCGTTAATACAATCAGGTTAATATAATTAGGTAATTACAGAAAGAGACTTTCCCGTTAACACAATTAGGTTGATACATTTAGGTAGGTTCATGCTCTTTGCCGATAACACACGCAGGCATCTACAAAGAAGGCGTATCAAATGAATACTAGATTTTCAAAGAGAAATATTTTATTCAAATATAACAAGTATAATGTTGTGTATTAGTAATTTAAACACCAACGTCACTATTGAAGCACTGCGACCCTTCATGAGGTCTCGAAAATGTCATCTTTTATTTCATAATGGTCTGAAATTGTTTATGTATTTATATATTCAATGTTATAGCCTCATACCCTCACCGTCAAATAACTGGATTTGATGGTCAATTTAATCAAGAAAGCGTTGAAATATTTTTATTTGGATAAACTTATGGTTAACATTTATTATTTGCCTATTTTTCGATATTATTTAACAGTGGCGAACTGCACCTCCCTTGTAAATATCAGTATATTATACATCGGTTTATTATAGCATTCGGAACAGATGTGGTTACTTCAGCCAACAGAGCTGATATGTTAGATTAACATTAGCACTCGGAACCGATATGTAAGGTTAAGTTTATATTAACACTCAGATCAGATATGTTATATTTATTTCAGCCCCTTAGAGTGGGAATGTTGGCTTAATATTAGCACTCAGAACCGATATATTAGGTTAAATTTATGCCAGCACTCAGAGCCTTTTAATATACAGTATTGAGAATTTCAATTTACTTTTGATAACTTAATTTTTTTAAAGACTTTCTTTGCCAGTTTTCAGCGCCTGCTAAATTTGTCTTACTTTATAAGCAACATCGGAACACTGTTGAATAATATAGAATCTTGGCCGTACAGACCTGATAAAATTTCAATGAGACATAATTTTACAAATTGCAGATTTAAAGGTAGGGGAAACAGGACTTACAAGAATGTTCGGATTCATATTTGTTCTATGCATGTACATTACCCTCTAAACCCCAATATGTTAAAATTATATTGTATGCTTTTTAAGAGTATATATTGCTTATATATTGCGTTGGGTCTCTAAGGTTCCAATTATTTTCATTTTCGGGTCGGAGGAAAAAAATACCCTTACCTCACACAAGAGGAAGATTGTAAAGAGGTTTATTTACAAATTGAAGCTGGATAAAAAACTATCATCTATGAGTTCTAGTGAGAATACACGGTATCTAGTAGCATGGAAGTGCCTATTTCAAAAACTTTATTAAATATTATTTTACTTTGGGTCGCTTTTTTTATATAATGGTGATGAACAATTACGTAATCCGACGAAAGTCTATACCGCTCAAGTGTTCTGAAAAATTAGACCATGATAAAGATATGTGTTCTAGTCTTCATATAAACTTCCAATACGCTGAAAGAGTTTGTGTGGTGAAGTTGAGTCTTAATTGTTTTTTTAATCTACCGCAGACTCGTTTATTACTAGGTGAGGTTGAGGGAGAAAATGAGTGTATATGCATAAGCATTCGTCAACTGAGAGCTACATTTCATAGAGAAGGAAACTGCTCGATTAAACAGCTCTCCTAATTTTAGGGAGTATTAGTTCTTCTTAAAAACAAAGTGATGGTGAGATAAGTTGATATTTAATACAGAAATCTTAATTCATTACCCACTATTCTTTTGCCTTAGAAATATATATATATATATATATATATATATATATATATATATATATATATATATATATATATATATATATATATATATATATTATCGTAGTGTAGTCCATTGTGCTATGATAACGTGACTATTAGAAAAAAACAAGATATAACAAGAGTACTTATAAAATGTTTTGTTTATTTAAAATACCTTCCTTACCAATTTTTTTTTGTAGAAAATTTATTGTCTCTGTTTCCAGAGACTACATTTTCTAGTCAACGAGTAACCATCTGGGTGGATGTTTTCGATTTGAGGGGTTAGGCAGGACCCGTGAATTGATTTGGCATGGTATATATGTCTTAAGACAACCCATGTTTTGCTTCCATAAAAGCTTTGGAAAGCAAGCATGACTTTTGGAAATTTCGAGGAATCGCTAGCTGGAACATGGTCTAAAATGTTGGAAGTTGTAGTGTGTAATCAGGCAAACTATTTAACGCTGTGTGTATTCTTAGTAAAAAAAGAAAAAAAAAACTAATGCCGATAAGAACAGACTGGCAGTAGGTAAAGATAGAAAAATATCAGAGTATTAAGTCTTGTTAGCAAATAAATGTATATATAATATACATTGCTTATCAGCAAAGTGTAAGTGAGTGGTTTGACTGTTAATTTAGGGGTTTAGGGTAGGGGGCACTGAATAGGTCAAGTATCGTTAGACAACTTAACTAATGCTTCTTGAGCTGCTTTTATGGTGTTTGTGTGTGTATGCTGCAATGCTGAGGAACACGTGTAAAGGTAAGAGTATCATACACATATACACACGAGAAATATGATAAAAAATGTTTATCACCGTGATGAAAATAAGTGCGCTAAAAGTAGTCTGTATTCCTTAGATTTTTTTTTTTTTTTTTAAGATACCAAGTAACTGAGCTCTTTAGGATATGAGTAACCGAATATGCAAAATTCTATAATTAATTTCAAAGAAGGTGTCTATTAATCCCTTTTTAATTAGTTCTTTGTACTTTTGCTAAGGGGGGGGGGTAATATATTAACTTAATTACAGTTACTGACAATAGAAAAAGAATGGTCTGAAGTTTGGACGTCGAGAAGTCTGAAAATAGATTGATTATATTTTTTGTTTTTCAAGATATGTAAGATATATTGTTGGAGTCCCTTTTGTCGAGACTTTTTCACTTCTCTCGATTACTTAGTATCTTTATTATAATTAAATACAATAATAGCTTTAGATATGTACAATCACAGGTTATTTAATTAGTATAGAGCTGAAGAGAAAGACTGATTTATGTATAGAGTACAATGCACGGTATAAGGCAGATAATCTTTTTTATTTATTGTGTTTATTGACTTACCCAAAAAGATTTTATCTTGGTATATTTTGAACCCAGAGGAAACTGGTAGGGCATCATAAATATCCAACTCGTATCATGTTACACTTGTCAATAGGCAGGTGAGATACGATTTACGGGTTGAGTATGGTACTCATGGCTTTATAATATATAGGTAGGATAATCGATATCTCCACAAAATGGTAACATTCATATCATACGCTATCTCACTCAATTGGACCTTTGTTCCTATCAATATACAGATAGATCATTGATAGCCCTCACCAGCTTCCTCCAGGCTCACCAACTCTGAATATGGCAATGGGGAGGAGGGGAAATTGACTGGTTCATGGCTTAGTAAGTACGATATACATGCGGTGCTCCAGTATACAGGGCGGAAATATAGGTGGCATATTCGCCTACGTCCCGGAGATCATTGTTCGTTAGTTGAACAACGCTCCTAGACATTTTCCATTCATTTACTAGTATTATTATATCTATGTAAATATTGTAATTGTATTCCCCGCTCCTGGCCCATATCATGGTACACGATAAGGTTAAAGAGCTTCGTGTGAATAAGCTAAAAGTGATCATAACAGATATAAACATCAAAAAGTTTGTAGAGCTCCAGTGAGCTAATCATAATTTATATATATATATATATATATATATATATATATATATATATATATCCTTATATCGAGAAGAAATCACTACATCTCAAAAACTAGAAACTACTTCAAGTTCAAGCATTTTAAATAGCAACAAATTATCAAGGAACTCTATAATACATATTCATTCATATATATATATATATATATATATATATATATATATATATATATATATATATATATATATTTATATATATATATATATATATATATATATATATATATATATATATATATATATATATATATATATATATATATATATATATATATATATATATATATATATATATATATATATATATATATATATATATATATATATATATATATATAGTTTTTTCTCTATGCACTCTCTGCTCATATATAATTTCATGAGTCATGCGGTGCATTGAATAAAGAAAAGTTTTATTGTAGAAATATACCTGCCTCTGTATGGTTTGCTTAAGGCTTAGTAGGCATCGGATATGATGCTGAGATGTCCTCCTATGATCAAACATCGACATTATACTGCTGTATGAACTATAGGCAGTCATAGAAAATGACAAATAACAGGTTTGATTATTTGACTGGAAAAAAAAATGTGACTTTGTAATATTAATCATACGCTTTTGTAAGTGCGGCAAGGATTCAACCCACAACCTCTTGAATTAAGAAAATAGGGCTGCAAATGTAATTCTTATGGACATCTTAGACTAAAATATATCTGAACGGGCTCATTTTATACACTAGACCAGGAGAAAACAAACTAAATAAAAAAAGAAGAGAGAAATGATTAAGCGCATGGACTTGGCAGATGCGTAGTCTACCCACTTTCAAAAATATTTACACTACAAGTATAGAGCAAAATCGATTAACATCCATTGGATGCTCGTATTAAGGTTAAAGTGAAGTATGAACAGTAATTACCTATCTAATTTTTATGATCACCCACTTATTTTTTCTTATCACAGTGAGTGTAAACAAATATATATATTTTATAAAATATTCTCAGCCTTCAGTGAATGTGAATCTACAGAGTTGGTAAATTGCATCACGGAATAATCCCTTCAAAAACCATCTCTCATTCTAAGTGGTGATTCTTTTTCTTTTCTAACAGCTTCAGATTACTGTGTTATACTTAACCCTCCTAAGTGGTGATTTTTTGTCTTTTCTAACAGCTTCAGATCAGTGTGTTATAATTGACCCTTAACTGTTACCACATAGTTCATCCGTCTTTTCTTATTCTCCATATATATATATATCTATCATTGTTTTATTTCCAATTTTTTGAGATTATCGTGTTTTCCGCAACTACACAAAATTGATTGTGTTTTATGACTAAGGGCTTCTGATTGTTCAAGGGGGCTGCAAGTCAACCTAAAATAGGATAGCACGCCATTTGTGTCATAAAGTGTGTAGGATTGTTCCCCTACACAATTGTTTCACATTCATAATAATAATAATAATAATAAACCTTTATTTCCATTACAATACAATGGGTATTCGTCAGCTGGGACAAGCCCCAACCCCCCACTGTGGTGACCAACCACAGCAGTTCCTGCCAGTAAACAGCTTAAACTCTCGGTCTTGGACGGGGACCGATCTTTCGACCTCATGAATGCGAAGCCAGCGCGTTACCACTGTACTAGCCATTATATTTCACGTAGTTTTTGTGATAAAGAAGGACAAATAACTTACATTGGTGACTATATACAATTGAAAATATTGGTCCTACAATCCAGCGCTCCAGAAATCTTAACTCCAGGACACACGTGGTAATACACTCAGAATACAAAGATGATTTCCATTCTTCATGCTTTAAAATACAGACATATTACGTGACTGATTAAAAAGAAGAAAGAATTTCATTGAAATTTCATATTTTACAGTATCGAAGAAATATTTCTACATGTTTCCCTAAAGGTATCAGCTTGGTCGTCTTACTTATAGGTTTAAGTATCTTACATAGTTTTTATATTACATCCTAGACACTGATATGATAATATTTATTTTCTTTTTATACTCTTGCTACAAGAAAAGATTTGAATATAATTTTTCATTTGCCACAAGATCGTCTAGAAACTAATTGAATTATTTTTCCATTAGTATTCATAAAATAAAATCTAACCAGAAGGATAAGCTTTTCAAATTGAAGTCTTATATGTATAGGCATAGCAAGATAACAAGTGCACTGTTCTTGCTTGTAAATTTCGTTTATGTATCGCTAGATGATATATTCAGGGCTGGGAACAATTGTTGCATTTGAACGTTAGCTTCATCTAATGAATATTATCGTGACTTTGCTATCTAAACGCTAATTCCTTTTTCTTATCTTGATATTTAAATGGTGGTAATCTCATTAAAACTTTTTAGAGCATCTTGCAATGATCTGCACGGGTCTCATGTGTCTATGATTGAATGTATACTGTAGATATTTTTTTTTCACTCTTTTTTTATAATGGAGTTTTTACGTGGGCTCTTTTTCTAAAAGCTTTCACATTATTCAACGTTTCTTTCTGAGGTGTCTGGTTTTGAAAATATCTTAAGGAGAAATATTTTTAATGCTTTCATATTACAAAATCGAATAATTATGGCATTGTCAGGCTTGATAAAATCTCCATTAGTTCAAATACTATTTATATTATATTCAATAAAACCAATTCTGACTGAAAGATTTGATGGAATAGATTATTTGTATCAGTTGGTAGCCGAAGATTCTGAAGTTTTTGAAAAATCTATAAATAACTTTTGGATTCGTATTTGCGTTGGAAAGCAGCTCATCGAAAAATTATACCTTAGGAGAAATTTACAAGGTGTGAACAGTGCATTTATTTAGTGCTGCATATCTAGGTATGCCTATTGGATTTAAGTGACCAAGTCAATTGGAGATGAGACCTTATAAATGATTTCCTCACGAGATGATTCATAGCTTTATATATATATATATATATATATATATATATATATATATATATATATATATATATATATATATATATATATATATATATATATATATATATATATATATATATATATATATATAGATAGATAGCTAGATAGATAGATAGATAGATAGATAGATAGATAGATAGATAGATAGATATATTAACCTAATTTGGTTTTCAATTGTATTAATGAGAAGTTTAAAGTATTTTTGGAGCATTATTGGCATATTGTAAAAAATTATGTACGTGAGACCATACTGCCCAGGAATATTTTTGCAGTTTCCTTCACATTATGAAAATGTCATAGGATTATTTTTTACTTGTAACTTTTATATTAAAGAAAGTCTTCCCCAATTGACTTGGTGATATCCGTATTGAAGTGGTCGTAGAATCTCAGAACTCCTGTACAAAAATGAAGCATCCAGGTGATATGTACAATATTCTTAGAGATCCCTTCGGGGTTAGTGACCCGAGAAAAACTTATAATTGGCTAGACTGCTTCTGTATGTATGTTTTTTTTTTTTTTTAGAGGATTCGTGGAATATTTACAATCTCGGAAATCCTTTCCTTCTTCTCATGATTCGTAGAGCGATACTGCTGTGGCATTATTTAATGATCCAAAGGAGTAATTTTAATATTGTGACTAAATGTAATATGTGAAAATGGGTTGCGCTATACATGCTCATCTGAGTTCCTGATTTCGGGAAGTTGAGTCTTCTGGGCCAAACCGTTGCATATGAACAGCATTTGGTCCAGTTTCTTGTCGAGCAAAACCAGCTGTTAAAAGAAAGATACTGATCAGCTTGATTGGGAATTTGTGGACTCTTCTTGTTGAAATATCATTAAGTGAATACTAATTATTACTCGTGTTTATAGAATATATATAGATATTTAGTTAAGATTTTCTTTGATATTAGATTATATCTCATAATATAGTGAGTGATAATTGACGTCACGTTGTTATATATGCCGTATTTTAAACCTTTCTTGTAAGCTTACCTGATTTTAGCATAGTTAATGTGCAAAGATTGATAAGAAAGCAGAAACTTTCCGCTGTGCTCATGATTCGACATATGACAATTTTAAGATAATTGACTCTGTAAGAGATGTGTTTTTATGAAGATAGGCCTACGGGAATGATAATTGGTATTTGCAATTGATTTTAGTCTTACCTGGTACTCCACTCTGTATAGATTTGCTCCAGTATGAATTGGTTGAAAATTATTTTGGTCTTACCTGCTGCTCCACCCTGTATAACCTTGCTCCAATAGTCATAGGTTTAACATTTCCAGATTTATCAATCCCTGCAAGATAACTTCCAGGCTTTCCTAAAGTCTGGTCCAGGCGACGTTGCAACTCCTGGAAACAGAACAATAAGTTGATCAGTTCTATTTCAGTAAAGGTCTGAGAGTCATCATATAATATGCAGAATTGATCTGTATATATGGCACAGATGGGTTCATTAAGTACTTTTTATATATTCATTGAATAGGATTGTTATTCTCAAGAGGAGTAAGATGCTTGAGAAAAATGCTAAGAATAGCACTGTTATGTCTCATACTATTGTGCTCAAGGTTGTAAGATAAATGTGAAACGCGTCTTACAAGTATGCTAAAAAGATAAATAGTCATGTTCTTAGATTTTATTTTTAGTAATAGTATGAAAATTTATCATCTTTTAGCGAGTAATTACACCGACTCAGTCAAACCACTCGCCTTTATTCTGACCATCATGTTGAGATGCCCTTGGCTATACTGCTCAATGACGTCTCTCACATCATATGGTTTTCTTGCCTGTTGGAACTTCCTCCTTGCGACAAAGTACTTGATCTTTCTGATGGCGCGTATGGCATTCCGGTGGGCCTCCGTCAGCCTGTGGAGGAGAGCCCTACAGTGTGTGAGATCAGGACTCATGCAGAGGGTTATGCACGATGGGGAGAGAATAAAACATTCAGTTTGACGTTACATGTTAAAGGGTAAACAAATGTGTGTACCTCATAGCTACACAAAGGTAATTTGCATAAATGCAGGTACATGTGGGAAAAATGGGAAAAGGTACGTAAGTGCATTACGTATATTTACAAAATTCAGTTATGTAATGATACACTTGTATCTATGAGGTTATCAGTTCTATAGTCCGTACTGCTGATGTACAATTATGGGCACACGTGGGTATGTGAGGTTTCTGGGGTTTGGATATTGGTTGGGTACTGGTACACTATTATTAATATTTCTGAAATACAGTATACAAAGGACATGAATTAATGAGGTATTGGAGTTTGAATGTATGTTGGGTACTGATATGCTATTGATAATAGTTTTGGAGTACAGTCTGGCTAAATAACTTTAGAGACGAGGTTTAAATATGCATATCTACTGCTTATGACGCATTTAATCAGGAAAGCTTTTGAGAATACTCTGCCTTTATTCATGGGGAATATGTTTCTATATATAGAGCATTTTAGGAACGGGGTGTTTTTAGCTGAATAGCTTGTGATATTGTAGGATATCAGATAATTAATTGTATAGAGAACATAAATATGTACCGATATCTGGGTTCTTATAGCTTATTTGGAACGGAAGAACAGCATGGAAGTGCATGTTAAAAATTATTAGAGTGACCCTCTGAATGTGCTCGGAGGCTAGCACATTTCATGTTATAAATTCCAGGTGGGAAGTTGAGTTAAATCTGGAAAAGAGATTTTGGATACTCTTCTTGGCGACAGGTTTAGTTGGGTAGGAAATTTAGAGTTTTGGAAGACTCAAATAATTAAATTTTTGCTCTCTCCCTAAAACCTCCACGTTCTTAACATTCGACGTGTACTTGGTTCAAACAGGTATATACTTCTAAGTTATCGACCATACTATTCACGTATTGCTAAGCGCATAGTCTCTATTCTTAACTTTAAACCATATGTGTAATTAACCCAGTTTTACTTAGGTTTTCGTGAAAAGTATTCGAAAGTTAATGAGTCATTTATCATAAGAGCAAAGGCAGCGTAATCTTCTATGACGAACGGCGTATGACAATTTACAGTGCCCAAAGTATCAAATGCTAACTTCCTCCTGCAACACGAGAGTCTTGGATGTATTGCATATGAATTTTAGTGCATACATATTTTAGTATGTATATTTTGCAAGGGGAAGGAAAAGTAATTCATAATGAATGCATAAAATCTAAAAACACAATTGTCTGTGTAACTTTATTAGTATTAGTAAGATTTAGTAATAGTTTTTCTATAGAACTAACCTGTTGTATATCACAGTGGGCTTTGACAAATGAAATAGTTTTTTTTTTATACACAAAAGCAGATTAAGCTTATTTAGATGCTGTGTGATATAGTAGGCTAAAAGGAGATTCAGAGTGTAAAAATTATATTGAAATCTACTTACTACGTGCTAACTACCTGGATAAAAAATTACAACTGAGTAACTAAATATGTGATTAAGAACTATGCAATTTGTGGAATATTTTTAAGAGCGGTGCTCTAATAAAATATAAATGCTGGTTTAAAAAAAATTTATATTCGTGGGTTCATTATGCTGGATATGATAAAAGTTGTGCTAAAATAACTACTGAATGAAAAAAAAAAATCTCTAGAAGAGTGAATCAGCTTCATATCCATCTGCAGAGAGAGAGAGAGAGAGAGAGAGAGAGAGAGAGAGAGAGAGAGAGAGAGAGAGAGAGAGAGAGAGAGAGAGAGAGGAGAGAGAGAGAGAGAGAGAGAGAGAGAGAGAGAGAGAGAGAGAGAGAGAGAGAGAGAGAGAGAGAGAGAGAGAGAGAGAGAGAGAGAGAGAGAGAGAGAGAGAGAGAGAGAGAGAGAGAGAGAGAGAGATGTGAATTATCATAGCTAAAGAATGAAAAATGCTTGATTGCCTTAGGTGAAGAAATATTAAATAAAATATGCATTCACCACTAGTGAATATACTTTTATCGGTATATTGTGGTGCTTAAAGAGTTAGAAGTAGAAAAAATTATAATAATAATTTGAGTTTAATATATACAGCTACAAGAAAAATTCTGAGGAACAGAGCTCGCATAAAATAATGACATTTTTATTTTATCTTCCCGCAATGCTGTCACAAGATTCCTCTTAGTTTTTATTTTTTGTTCAGTTCAGACCTCTATAGTAACTTCCATCATCTACTACTACTACTACTACTACTACTACTACTACTACTACTACTACTACTACTACTACTACTACTACTACTACTACTACTACTACTACTACTACTAATAATAATAATAATAATAATAATAATAATAATAATAATAATAATAATAAGTAACAATAATAATAATAATGATAATAATAATAATAATAATAATAATAATAATAATAATAATAATAATAATAATAATAATAATAACAATAATAATATAATAATAATGATAATAATAATAATAATAATAATAATAATAATAATAATAATAATAATAATATATAATAATAATAATAATAATAATAAATAATAATAATAATAATAACAACCACTATGTAATGTAGTCGTCAACGTCCTCACTGCAGTCCCTCATTGATTAGTTTCGTTAGCATACAATTACGTTGAGAATTAGAGGCCTTGTAGCATCGTGACTTATTGGTCCGTTCAGTACACTTTGCAATTAAACATTATTCCTGCTAATACCTTCGTTTGATTGTCATATGAAATTTACTTTGTGTAAAGGACTCTTTGGTATATGCGCATACCGTTTTTCATGGAAAAATTTTATAAAAACTCATCTTCAGCCATGCCACGGAGTCTGTGAAGAGACACTACTCCTGGCTCTAGGGAGGAGTTCGTGACCATCTCTGTTTTACTCAATCAACCATGATTTTCTTGTTCTACACATCAAGGACTTTCAAAAAAGTTTGGGTGATCGATCTGAATTTGCCTAACTTTTGCTACAGAGGGCGCTTTTCAAAATCGCCGCCAAAATAACTACTTTTGGCCATATCTCGGCTTACGAGACCTACAGAGACCTGATTTTGGCGTCTATACCTATGTTTTCAGGGTCAAGGAACCAATAAGACCACTAGTTAAGACATTGACTCCTTTTGGGGGCAGCCATCTCGAATTTCAAAATGGCCACCAAGATATCAACATTTTTATCTATAACTCGGTCTTTAAAAAAAAAATAGTCATAATTTTGGTGGCTATATCCATGTTTTATGGTCAACAAATCAATGAAAAGAGTAATAATTAACAATTCAACTCAAGTAATTATAATCAAGGAGCCATAAAACTAAAACAGTGTCACAGTGGCCTCTGGTGCCCAAACTTGAGCCTGAATATGACTATGGGTCATCAATTAGATGCAGTGATGTTCTATATAATTAGGTTGAGGAGAACAGAGATGGCCACGAACTCCCCCTAGAGCCAGGAGAAGGTTGTGGACTTGTGAAAGTAAAGCAAAGTAAATGTCATTCATACTGATTTATTTTACATTTCAGAATAAGTCTAAAGAGTCCTAATCAACCCTTAATGATGGAATCCATTCAACTTTCAAGTCAAGTCACGTCAAGTCCTGAAGCTGTTATGTATGACAAGGAAAGGTGTGTCATGTGTCAAGAGGCATCACAAGAGAAATTGGTCAGCACATCCAATGCATGTAAACGAATACGGGAGGCTAGCGAAATACGAAATGACCTTGTAGCAAAATGCATAAAACTGCTTCCAGCCAATAGCGACTTTTTCTATCATGTTTCAAATAAGTGCTACAAGAGGTACACCCATGCAACCTTGCTCAAAAAATTCAAAGAAGGAAACCCACCACAATCCTCACATGAAACTGGCAGTCCAGATGAGGATTTTGACTCGTTCTCACTCAGCTGTGCATTCACCTCCAAATCCTGTAGATTCCAAAACTGTGACCTTCAAACTGTACCATATGTGGCAATAAGTCATACAAATGCGACTTCACGAAGTTCCGTATATCTGAGTCAAATTGTGCCACCTCATTCTTAAAAGCAGCAAGCTTCTTCCAGGACGATGTCTTTAATCGCGTTTGTGACCTCCGGGATGAGCAAGCGGTTTTTGGAGCTGCTTTGTACTACCACAAAAACTGCATGACAAAATACCTCCACAAATTTGAGTGTGCTCAAAGTTCAACTGGTGAACCACAAGAGATGAACCCCAAGCAGCATGCATGGAGTGATATTGTGTCTGAGTTAGAAGTGGGGCTAAAAAGTGGCAATGATTATGAACTCTCTTCACTTAGAGACCGATTGAATAGAGTTGTTGATGAGGAGCATCAATTTCGAAATAGAGATGTGAAGGTGTTTCTGGTGAGACAGTTTGGAAGTACTATTGATTTTACATATCCTGATGAGGTTTGCAAGTCTTTGATGGTTTACAGTGTGCCATGTAACAGAGCAGAGGTTTTGGCAGAGCGTATTCGATGTATTGACCCCATACAAGTGTGTGTCAGTGTGATGAGACAAAGTCTTAACAGTTATGACTTTGATTTAGATGATAGATTTGGGGATGCTGAAGATCTGAAACAGGTATACTGCAGTATGAAAATACCTGAACCAATTGTTAAGTTTTTCGGATATCTCTACAATTTCAACCCTTTGACATACCCCAAAGCAGCTGAAGCTGTAATGATGAAAGTAGACACTGCAGATGAAGATAATGATGAAGAATTAGATGATGCAGATGAATCTGAGAATGATGAGAATCAAGATAATAAAACTTGTGAACAAACCGCTGGTGGTTCCCTATCTACTCAACGATGCAGAAAGATCCAAGCTCTGTTTCAGACCATGTACTATGTACATCATCATGGCAGAAAGCGAACACCATTGCATATAATGAATGCTGAATCAGCTCACAGTCTTGGACGTGGAGGAAAAATCCTTACTACCATCTTGAACTGCCAAGGGCTCGCACTAAGTTATGCAGAATTATGGCGATATCAATATGACATTGCAACCTACACTGCACAGCAGAATGAGCAGACTGTGGCATTACCAGCCCATTTTGATCCTGGAGAATTCACGTCAGCAGGTGTCGATAACTGGGATCACGAAGGAGCTAATGTATCTGAGCATGACACAGTGTGTGTAATTTATCAGGACAAGCCCAGTTCCCAGCTACTTAAGCCAAACAATCCGATACTGTGGTTGAGCATGGCCCACAAACGTTTAAGGAAACCCTACCCTGCCAGATACTTCAAGAGTTTGCAGCTCCAGTGAAATGACCAGACCTTCCAAGTTCATTTAAGGGCAATGAGGAGCTCTACAAATCTGATATCACAGACCATAAGAGGCTCACTGACATTGCATGGTCAATTGGGTGCTTAAGCCTTGAAGTCAAAGATAACCAGCTTGCTAGGATTATCTATCCTGATTTGCAGTCCATGCCTTCTTGGAGTGCCAGTAATGCCGTCTGGACAGAGAAATTCTTCCACTCAAGCACGTAGCATTCTTACCATATACTATCCTGTCACATGGTATAGTTCTGTATACACACAGATGAAGAATCTGGTGGCAATTTGCTCACAACTGGTCCAGTCCCAGCTTCCTGTTTATGCAGATGAAAAGGTGTACTGCATGGCCAAGGAGATCCAACTTATGCGACCAGCAGAATTCAAGAGTCTTGTATTATGTCTTGGAACCTTCCACACTGTCAATGCACTGCTAAAATGCACGGGAAAGAGTTTGGAAGGAAGTGGTGCAGAGAATGTGTGGCTAGAAGCAGGAGTCTATGGGCCAACAGTGATTCAAAACTCTATTCTTAACAGAGGTCACTACAACCGTTCACTGGATGCACAGAAACTCCTGGCTGAATCAATGCAACGCCTACTGTACAAGAGAGTTCTTTATGGAGAAAGGAATTACAAGTTACTCTCAAGAACTAGATATCTTAGGTGAGCTGAAGAAAAGCACTGTTACTGGAAATACAATAGAGAGTAGAAGATCCTTGGAGGAGTTCCATATGTCGTCATCCAATCTAGTCAGTGATCTGAAGAATTTCGTAGAGGCAAGATCTTCCACAAACGAGAACTTCCAATTCTGGTGTCAGTTTCTGGAACGGCATGAAATAACTCTTGATCTGTTGCGAGCTGACCGAGAAGGATTATGGCAGTTGCATCTTGATGCTATGCAACGTGCACTTTACGAGTTTGCTGCTTGGGATTCCACTAATTATCTTCGATGGGGTACAGTGTATCTAGAGGATGCAAGAAACCTACCTGAAACAGCCCCCACAGTTTTTAAACACTTCTCTGAGGGACATTCTTTCTCAATTAAGGACAGGCCTGAGCGTTTCTCAGCAGTTGGTGGTGATCAGAAGCTTGAGCAGACAATCAACCTCTCATCAAAGTGCAGTGATGGTGTCATTGGACATGCAAAACAGAAGCAATACATCGCTCAATGGGATTTAATCTACCATGAAATGATGGCTGTGAAAAACTTGCACCATGAATATGCTGGTGTCCATGAGAGCACGTCTGAGGCATGGCACCATTATGAATCATCACAGGCAACCACAAACAGACAAGAAGGACACGTTCAAAATATGATGAAGTTTATTGAAGAGAGAGGGTCACCATTCTCAGCAGATTGTCCCACAGAGCTACACAACTTTGTGACAAAGCAAGTGATGACAGAAGAAATCAGAAAGGATGTCCTGAATGCATCTGAAGAAGGCAAGAAGAAATACCAGGCTTTTCACAGTGAAAGGATCATCAACAAAACTGTCCAACTGAGAGACACTATTCACAGAGGGAACCTCAAAACCATGATCTCCATCAAAGATAAACCCAAGAAAACAGTCAAGAAAGTGATCAGAGCCATGAATATGACTGAAAAATCAATCTGAAGTAGCTAGAGATAGAGGTCTTGGTACAGACGTTCTTCTGACATATGATGTTGTACCTTCTCCCATGCTGTTTGGTGATGATGGGCTCATGACCAAACCAGATAAGAGCCAACTCATTCGTGAATTAGAGGAAACCCTCAAGCCGGATGAGTATTGCTACCAGCATAAAGCTACCTCAGCCTTCCTTATTGATGTCATGGCAACAATCTGCAGAGTGCCTCTATCTGAACTCACAAGTTTCTCTGATCTGCTTTCAAAGTTTGCAGAAATGAATGACATGTATCATCACTATGGCAGATGTGATTACATATTTGACATTTACAATGACAACCCATCAGTGAAAGATACAGAGATGTTGCGGAGATGCAGCATGACTCCAGTAGTACTTAACTCAGTTGAGCTCTCGACACCAATTCCCAAGGACATGACATCATTCTGGCCATCAAGCCAAAACAAAGTGCAGCTGGAAAAACTAATCTATGGATACTTGCGTGAAAGGCCTTCAGAAATGCATGGAGAGCCTACCATTCTCAGCCAGCTATGCATGGACAGTAATGAATGGCAGT
This sequence comes from Halocaridina rubra, assembly GCA_037179515.1. Taxonomy (NCBI): domain Eukaryota; kingdom Metazoa; phylum Arthropoda; class Malacostraca; order Decapoda; family Atyidae; genus Halocaridina; species Halocaridina rubra. Next base: position 49,231 of record JAXCGZ010007797.1, read on the forward strand.
GTATAAAGATCCACAATGGAACAGAAGATAACATGCAGCACCTGCAGTCCCAAGTTGAAGAGGCAGATCTCCATATACCCATGCACGTGCTAGATTGTCTCCGAGCAGGTTACAAAACATGCGTTGTTGTATCCAACAATACTGATGTAATAGTTGCCCTGTTATTTCATTTGACTACCTTTCTTCAAGAGGGTCTTCAGGAACTGTGGGTAAGGGCAGGGAGAGGCAACACTACTCGTTTTGTCCCTCTTCACATTTTGCATGCAAGATTGGGCCCTCGCATGTGCACAGTACTTCCAGCACTACACGTCACAGGATGTGACATCACCAGTAAATAGGCACAAAGAAAGCAGTCTCAAGGCCGAACCTGTGGTTTACTTGCAAGGATTTGGCGCAACAGCTCCACTAGTTTCTTCATTGATCCAGCAGGCAGAACAGTACTTGGTGCATGTCGTAGATGCTGGAAACAAGTCCAGCAATTTTGTCCAACTTTGAGCACATCAGTTTCACTTCTCAAAGTCAGCTTCACACCAGAATCTGCCACCGACAACTCAAGGTTTGACACCTCACATCTACCGTGCATTTTTCAATGCATATACCACCATGCATGTTCTTGACAGGCAGCTCCACATTGGAACAGCAGATCTAGATCCACTAGATTATGGTTTTGCACATGAGAATGAAAATCTTTTTCCTTCGACATCATGGAGATCTTTGGAGCCACGTTGGAGTGTGGTGTGTCATTGCGGCAAATGTGCTCACGTAACTTGTCCTTGCTCTGTATCGATGGTAAAATGCAGCGTGTTCTGCAAGTGTCAGAAGACAGATAACTGTAGAAATCCTCATAACTGATCTGATAAACAATAAAAACCATAATGAAGAGATTTATCAGATAAATCAATTGAAAATTGTTCTTACAATCAGAACCTAAGCTTTAAACTGAGAAGGATTCAGACAGGGAAAAGGAAAGGATATCGAGGCCCAGGAGAAAGAGAAGAAAGATAGAAATAGATCCCCACTATGGAGCTGGAGAGCACTAAATAACTCATATCTTGGTAAGGGAAGACACTGCTGAGCTTGGGAAGGGGCCCACTCCTGGTAAAAACAAACCTCAAGTCTATGACGCACTGCTCCCGAGAATGCCCCAGGGGTGAGGTTTCTTGTAACCGGTAAAGGCCCAAAACTTCAGAATTACAGCCATGAAAAGAATGCCACATGACTCTGGATGCATTCCTATTCATGTGTGACCAAATTATTGGCTAATGCATGTGCATATTTCATCAGTTATGCACATTATATGAGTGGAAAAACAAGGAGAAACTTTAACTTGCGTTGCCCTCACATTTTGCGGCAGATTTTGAAAAGCGCCCTCTGTAGCAAAAGTTAGGCAAATTCAGATCGATCACCCAAATTTTTCTGAAAGCCCTTGATGTGTAGAACAAGAAAATCATGGTTGATTGAGTAAAACAGAGATGGCCACGAACTCCCCCCCATAGAGCCTAGAGTACACTGTAACTCATCTGCCATGCCAAGGAGTCACTGAAGATTCACTCTAATTCAATATATGATATAATGACGTTCTGTTTGTTGATCAAATAAAAAACTTCCCTAATTCCATGCTTTGGAACCCACGAAGACTGCTCATTATAAATTACTCTTTGATGTAAGTGGAGTTTGTAGATTGTGGACAAGCAACTCTTCTGTCTTGTCACAGAGTCCATTAAGACTTGACTGTTAGTAAACCTCTGTTTGGTTCAGGTTCATATTGATTGTTGGTCGTTTCAGAATCATTCTTTTGTAATGTCACATGGCCCTTTAGACTAGACTCAAGTAAGTCTCTGCTAGGGGCAAGTGCACTTTATTTGTTGGCTAGAAAAATCTCTCCACTGTCATGTCACGTAGTGCACGAAGACTTTACTCTCTGAATATCGCTATTTGCTATAGTCTGTTGATTAATCTTTGAAAAATTCTCTTGTGCTATGCAGTATAGTTAGTTTTTTACTCTCTGTAAATTACTGATGTAAGTACATTTTGCTTGTTGCTTTTGGAAAAACCCCTCCCTTGCCATACCACGGAGTCTTGAAAGCTTTATTCTTATTAGATATCTGAAAAATAATTGCAATATACTTGTTGATCGTGGAAAAAAAAAACCTCTTCTGCCATGCCAGGGAGTGCATGAAGACTTGCAAGGATATGATCACTATATAGTATTATAGACGGGACATTTTAACTTCTCGGTAACTAGAGCTGTTGATACTGTTCAAGTTAAGCTGTATCAGGAGGTGCTTGTGTTTAGTCTACTCTGTTGGCTGTGCTTGTATAAGACAAACGTCATTATTGGTTTCGACATATGGGAATATATATTTAGTAAAGATATTATTAAAGTTATGTGGTGATGCCCACTGAATTTGCCTAACTGCTGAAAAGTTCAAAATATTGCCTTGAAAATTATATCTGGTAAATTTTTTTGACTCCTTTGACTTCTTCAAACTTAAGTATTATTCCGTTCTCTGTGTTTATCTTATATTTGTATTTGGAGGTTTTGGCATTTCTATTACAATTTTGGTCTTTTGGCCTCTCTTTTTATGTCAATGTCGTAAATGCTTTGTAATTTCAGTCACTGTAGTGTTTGGTTTGAAGTTTTTGCTAGCTGCTTCAATAAGTTTATGCTCATTCTCTCTCTCTCTCTCTCTCTCTCTCTCTCTCTCTCTCTCTCTCTTCTCTCTCTCTCTCTCTCTCTCTCTCTCTCTCTCTCTCTCTCTCTCTCTCTCTTTCTCTCTCTTTCTCTCTCTCTCTCTCTCTCTCTCTCTCTCTCTCTCTCTCTCTCTCTCTCTCTCTCTCTCTCTCTCTCTCTCTCTCTCTCTCTCTCTCTCTCGCATATAGATCCCATCTCTATCATTATTTTTGTAGGCATTTAGATACTTACAACTGATCTCCCCTTTTAAAATAGGATAGCTGAGGATAGGGAGTAATATGAAAATGATTTCCTATTACTAGGAGGTATCATGAAAAGGGGAGAATAGGCTTCAAGGTAAAGGTCACTAATGAAAGACAAATGCAAGAGACAGTGTTAACACAGAGCCAACTACATGCCTTATGTACAGCCGGGACCAGGGCTTTCCTCAGTCACGTGGACCCAGTGATCTCCAGGAAATGGCTGCATAGTCAGGTAGATTTATAGGCAATCACCGACTCATCAGTAGAAGTATCTAATTCAATAAGTAAGGAAATGAGGCACTGAAGGGATTAGCTTCAGGCATTCACATCAGC